>PVKA01019658.1:0-41676 GCA_004027165.1 Ctenomys sociabilis
CTCTCTCTTCTCTCTCTCCTCTCTCTCTCTTTCTCTCTCTCTCTCCTCTCTCTTTCTCTCCTCTCTCTTCTCTCTTTCTCTCTCCCCTCTCTCTCTTTCTCTCTCTCTTAGTACAGCGTCTAGAGGGTCTACAGGGTCTCACTCATCGATCTGACACATAGTGATTCTGCTGTCTTCAGCCTCCCGGGCACTGGGATTACAGGAGCGGGCCACCGTGCAGTCTCCGTCGCTGTCTCAGCCTGCGCTGGGACTGAGTCCCGGCCACTGCGCTCCGTCTAAGTGGACGCTTCAGTCCATTGAATTATCTGGCTAGCCTTGCACATCGTTTTTTTAAAACCTGCTCTTCTGCACTTAAAATATCACGACAGTCTCTCCATCTCATTAAACATATTCTCTTTGCATCATTATTTATAATGATGCCTTGGTCATTCTTTCTTGTACCACAGCTTTTTTATTTTAAAGAGATGCATAAAAACCCTAAAAAGCTTATGTTTATGGTACACTAAGGAAAATTTTGTGCACGTGTACACTGCATGATTTTCAAATCACGGTCAGCATATTCATTTCCTCAAATGTTTATCATTTCATTATGATGAAAACATTCAATCTTTCTTTTAGGCTTTAAGTGATGCACTGTAAATTAGCATTATATGTCATTGTCTTACCACATAATAGAAGACCAGGACTTCTTTGTCCTCCCTAACCCATCAATCAAAACCCAGCCCCTTCCAATTTACATGCATATTTCTGGTAATACATGTAACTGTCTGGAATACAACACTATGTGTTACAATACTGTGAAATCCATATTACTTTATTAAGTAAAAATCTGTATCACTTGTAATTTTTTAATTCTAATTTATACTCACCTCAGAAACAAACAAACAAAAAACAACCTAGCCTCTAGGGAACCACCATGTTTTACTCAACTTCTATAAAATCAACCTTTTTAGGTTCCACAGGTGAGGTCATGTAGTACTTGCCTTTCTGTGCCTGACTTATCTGATTCATCATAGTGATCTCCAGTTTCATCCATGTTGCTGCAAATGGCAGGATTTCACTGTTTAATGAGTGAATAATATTGTCATCATATTTTTTAATCTATTTGTCCAGTGAAGGACACATAGTTTGGTTCCATCCCTTAGTTACCATGAATAGTGCTGCAGTAAACATGAGCATGTAGAGTTCTCTTCCACATACTGGCTTTATAGTTCACAGTTGTATAATTCTTTAAAATTAACCATAAGATCTATCTTAAACTTGACTAAGTTTTTGTCTCCCTGAAATCCAAATATTTTTCATTAAGGTATTTACAAAAAGTGTATAATTTTAGGAAAAGATAAACTGGTGCCTTTGAAGGAAATTTAATTAAATGATACATTATTATATATTTATAAAAATGTGCTGTTTTCAGGTGATTTCTTGGCCTATATTGAATGCTACTGGTTGCCTTGCAGGCTCTGTTCCATATCTCGTATTTCTTCTGCACCACAATCCAGTTTGGCTTAGAAGTATTTACTTCTCTCAATTGGCCCTTGCAATTCATGGACAAGTCCACCCGTTCCAAATGCAGAAATAGGTCCTGATGAATCAAAGATAGGTCCTTCCAGGAATCCAGGTTTAGATCAATCCTAATAGTTTTATAATCCATATTCCTAGTTCAAGAATGGTTATGGGTTCTGGAGAGCAATGTTCTGTTTGGTGAATCTGGGGTCACCAGGCTTTCTCCTCACAGAGTCTGCTTGTAGAAAGAGTAAGAGGAATCAGGGAAGATCAGTGCAAAGTGAAAGCAATTTCACTGTAGGTATTGTGGAAAGCAGTGTTAAGCCCTCCTTCCCACCCCAGGCAAGGAGTGGGAGTTCTCAGAGCAGAGACTGTTGAACCTTGGGCAGTTGCTGCCCTGTTGTATGGGTAGAGCTTCTTTCCACATCTCTCTGAGGGTTAACACTTTATTGGTTACTGAATTTGTTTCCAGGTCTGCAGCAAGTGAGCTGACATGGAAATTTGGAAGGGAAGTGTTTCTTTTTGTAATCCACTCAAAGAGGGACTTAGGGGAACCATGTAGCTACACAGAAAGGTGTGTCAAAACCACAGGGTGCCAGTTCAGTGTAGCTACACAGGGGCAGGTGTCAAAAGCACAAACTGTCAGCTCTTCTGCCTGTTGCTTGCTAGATCCAGAGACCTTTTGAAGAGGTCCAGTCCCTAATCTCATCCCACCTAAAGAGCTTATTGCCCCTCAGGCATGATTTCTATTTTCTCTCCAATAATGAACAAAAAAGGCAGGAAGCCGTGACTACTGATTGTAGCTACTTTATAGTCAGGGGAGAAATAAGCCCATATCTTGAAAACAGAAATCAGAATCGAGAGCAATTGTTCCTGATGTGTCACAGCTCTGTTGAAGGCAGCAAATCAGTAAGAAATGCTGTGGGAAATTATTTGGCTTTTCAAAGCAATTTCTTTGGATTTATTAAAGAAGCTCCAAGCATCCTAAAGACATCCACATTCTACTGGATTCTCACAATATAGCTCTGTGACATAGGTGGGATGTGCATCATTATTGCCATTTAGAAAAATGATAATGTCAGCTCACAAATGAGAAATGACTTATATGGATTCTTAATCTGGATGTATTTTAGGAACTGCTCTAGAACCCAGCTTATATTTTATTTTGAACCTGGTTTTATTTCTATTTACCTTGTGATCACTACAAATGACTTGTAGGTACTCAGCTACAAGTACTTGTAGGTACTCAGCTCAGGTACTCTGTGCACCTAAGCTGCACAGAGACTTGCACAGTTTTCTCATCAAATCTACAACTATTATGAAATCCTAATTTTTCCTTCATATGGTATTCTACTAACCTTTTTCATATTTACACTTCAGTTGTCTTATGCATGTGTGTGTGGGGAGGGTATACAGAGAGAGAGAGATAGAGAGAGAGAGAGAGAGGAGAGAGAGAGAGAGAATCTAGAATTTGTTTCATATCTATCCAAATATGCTTTTTTATGTGCTGCAAAAGTGGAGTAATTCAGAGACTTGATTTGAATTAGAGAAAGATTTTGCTTATTTTCTTGCACAAGGACAAGTTTTATGCAACTGCTTGACCAGCAAAGGTTGTTTATATCTGTGAAACTTTCTCACTGATAGAGATCTTTTTTCTTTTTTTTTTTTTTTTTTGGTGGAACTGGGGATTGAACTCAGGCCCTTGCGCTTGCCAGGGCAGCACTTATTCCACTGAGCCATCTCCCTGGCCCTGATAGAGATCTTTTACCTGTATATGTTAACAAAAATTGGCATAGATTGTTCAATGCCATCAGAGGTTTTTAATCGACATAAAGTTGTAAGAAGAAGGGAAGGGTATTTTTAAGAGTAGACTTGTTGGCAATACTGGCTTGGATCCTAGAGCCCAGAAACAAAAGGGAATGGACAAGCGCTTCCTAGAGAATCAAGATGAGACATTCTTCTTCAGCTATAATAAAATCTTTGTGGAATTCTAAGGAAACCGCTTCTGTGTATGGTTTGAATCATCTAAGGTCAGTCATAGGTTACCTGTTGCTCATAAAGAAAGAACTGCACTATTGGGGGGAGCTATGGTGACTCACCTGGGTCTGTACTGAGTCCGTGCTAGCAGAGGATCAGAAAGAAATGCATTGGAATTGAATTTTCCATTCCTCCTCATTACAGAAGTTCAAGTAGAAACTAAATGTTGTTCTAGATTTTTCCTCATATGAAGTTATCTTTTTGGTTTTCAGATTATTTAAAATCTTAAGGTAGAACAAAGAAAATTGGAAGCAAAATACTTTAGTAAACAATATTATCAAAAACTGCTTTGTCACTTTAGTAGAGTGGCAGGTGAAAGAAGCGCACATTCTTAAGCACTCTGCTCACTAAGAGCCGGAGTCTTGGCTTCTTCCTCTTTAGAGGTCTGTGACTGACTCACCAATAAAATATGGCAGAAATGAGGCTGTTTCAGTTTCCAGGCTTGACCCTGAAGATATTAGCAGCTTTCATGGCAGTCAGGATTTTATGATATCCTCCCAAATTCTCAGACCTAAAGCAGTCTCTATTCTATATCCTCCATTTGTGATTTCCATGGATGCCACTATAGGGATTATGTTATCTCATACAGCAAAAGAGTGTTTGTATTTGTAAATAAAGTTCATAATAAATCTGTGAATTAACCAAAGAGGGATGTGCCCAATTTAGTAGTCCTTTGATTAAAAGTTCTAGGTCTTTTCCCAACAAACGGTGATTGGACATCTGGATACTCAAATGATTCAGTTGTATCACTTCATCACAGCATATAAAAATCAATTCAAAATGGATCTTTACATTAAGATGGAAAAATAAAGCAAGGCAATCTGTAGAAAACCAAGTTAAATTTTTGTGAACTTGGATTAGACAACAATGTCTTAGCTATAACATCAAACACACAAGTGGGAAAAAGGCAAAGCAGGTTATCTATATGTTGTCAAAATTATAAACTAGGACCTGGGAGATGGCTCAGTGGCACAAGTAGCTCTTTGGCAGGCACAAGGTCCCAAGTTTGATGCTTGATGCTCGATACAGAAAAAGAAAAGAAGAAAGAAAGAAAGAAAGAAAGAAAGAAAGAAAGAAAGAAAGAAAGAAAGAAAGAAAGAAGCTATGATTCTAAGGACATCATGCAGAGTGGAAAGTCAACTTGCAGAAAGGGTAAATATTTGCAAATCATGGCCATAGTACATAAAGTATGAGAAGAAACAGGAATCTTCATGCACTGCAGATAAGAATGATGCAGCTTTTTTTGGAAAGCGGTTTGGCATGTCTTCAAACTGACATAGAGTTACAGCATGATCAGCAATTATAGCTCTTCCTTGGTACAAACCAAGTGAAATACAAACAGGTATTCTACATGAATGTTCAGAACAGTGTTATTCATGACAACACTGCCTAAGTCACTTGCTTGTCAGTGGGACACAGTACAAGATAAATGCAACTTAATAGGAAACAGATAGTTTTTGCTTATCATTTTTATCCAGAGCCAGTTCATTCAAGGGCAGGACAGTAGGGTGGAAGGCCCTGTGTGGAGAATTGCTCATGGAATAACAATAACAGAGCAGAGAGAGGTCAAAGAAGGAGCCAAGGAAGGAGGTACACTCTTCCAGACTACGCTCACAGCAACCTGTCTCTTTTGTCTACATTCCACCTCCTGACGGCAAGTCACTTTTACTGCCCCATAAGCCAATTACTTTTCAAAAGCTCCACCTTTGCACTCATGAGGCTTTGGTTAAACATATAAGCCAAGGGCCGGCCAAATACCTCAGCAGACTAAATCATGTGCAAGCAGGTATAGGGGCAGGGGGTTTGACGCCCAGGCCTGCTGTGCCAACCCTGCCCCCAGGGTGCACTGAGATGGCAATTGAGACTGGGTGTGGTCATCCATATGGCTGGCACTCACAAAGGGTCTACAAACTATGGTATAGGGTTTCAGGATAAATCCTGAGGGGATTTGACTGACCTTATCAGATACAAAAGTTACATTTCTTACTATATAGGTCTTTATTTATCTAGGTCTTAACCATCCAACAGAAAAGTATAAAAACGAGATATAAGAGGTAAAGCAATATTAATAAGCTGCTCTGTAAAAGGCTCAAATCAACAACTTCTTTTTTTTTTCTTTTTGGCGGAACCAGGCATTGAGCTTAGGCCCTTGAGCTTGCCAGGCAAGTGTTTTTTCCACTGAGCCATCTCCTTGGCCAACTTCAGTCATTGCCAGTTTTACGGAAAACCCATTACGATTATGTACTACTGGACTACACTGGAGTATTTTGCTGAATTCAGGCACCTGCAATATTTAAATGTGAATGGAATACCCTTCTCTGACAAAACTAAACAAGATAGGGGGATACAAATGAACTACTATTTTGTATCTGTATGTTCAAAATAGAAGAGATACACAGCTGCATCCTCTTGGATCACTGCATAGAGAGATTTGTTCTACTAGTGTTTGTGGACAGGATATTATGTCTGCATCTTGTACATTGAATAACCACTAAAACAACAATATGCAATGTATTAATTAATGAAACTGTGCTATCAATCAGTTTTGAAACTGTCTCATGTTATTTGTTTCTCAATAAAATTATCGAGAGAGAGAGAGAGAGAGAGAGAGAGAGAGAGAGAGAGAGAGAGAGAGAGAATGGGCATTTTGGTTCAGGCTTATAAACAAGCAGATTACTACGAGTCTGATCTGGCAGTGAGAGCCAGAAAACACTGTAGACCCTCCATTAAAAATGTAAATAAATAAAAGCCATAACAAAGTAGAAGCAATCAGAATGTCCATCAACTGATGACTAAAATATAATATATCCATGGAGGGAATTTTTTCACTAATGAAAAGGAGCAGTAATACTGGATACAGAATAGATGAAACTCAAAAACATCATGTTATGTTTAAAAAGATCACACAATGAAAGATTCCATTAATATAATAGTATGGAGAACAAGAGAAATCTAGAGACAAAAGTGAGTATCCAGGGCTAGAAATGGCCTGTATTAGGAAGCAATGGCTAATGGAGACAAGGTGCCCATTGTTGGGTGATAAAATGTTCTAAATTAGATTACTATGATTGTTGTATGACTTTCAATATACTAAAAGCCACTGAATTTCAGACTCTGATTGAGTGAACTATATGCTATATAAATTATGAAATGCGATGAAACTGTTCCTTAAAAATACAAAAGTACTACAGGAAGAGACACTGTCATTAACCCCCTCAAAGAACTCCCCTGATTTTATACACACTCGTCATTCTTGTTACTTTCTGAAGCCTTTCCGGATGACCACTTTCATGTTCTTTTGTGTCTGCCTTCATGTCGTGAATCATGTCACAGCCTTTGTGGCAATTTCTGTCCAATGGAAATATTATAACACGTCTTTACATAACTGATTCACTGGGTGTGACATTTGCTACCTTTGGCTCTTCCCCGAAGTCAAAACACTGATGAATGACACATATTTTGAATCAATTTGGGACAAGGAGGCAGCCACACAGTATAAATAAAGAGACACACAAAAGAGGACTTCTAGAACTATTTCATCTGTAGCAAGTGTGTTCAAAGCGAAGGGGAACATATTGAGAGCAGCAAGCGTAACATGACAAGTACATTCAAAGTGAGGGGGAACACTGTGAGGGCCATTAACAGGAAGGTGTCTTTTACTGTAACATTTTTTTTTTTCTAAATTTAAACATCTAGCAAATGTTGGGTGCAAATAATCACACATAACCTTTTTCTGGTCTAAAAAAGCCAGTTGTCATGAGTTCTAGTGCTTCCAGAAACTGCATGCTGTCGATCTGCAAGTGTGGAAAAGGACCTAGAGCTTCCCCTCTGATGACAGTGGTTGAACCACCAATCAAAGCCTTTTGAGATCCTAACCAGAAGACCCAGTAAGCTCTGCCCAGACTTCTCACCTATAGAAACTGAGATGCCACAATCAGTGGTTATTGTTTTATACTACATTTGTGGTAATCAGTTACACAGCAATGGAAAACTGATCTCATACTTTTCATGTCTGGAACACTTGAATTTGGAGTTTATCTGTCAGGACGTGAGAAAGCCATGTGTCATGGAAACCCCCTTCCTAAGATCTGTTGCTGGCCAGCACCATCTACCAGCCATGGATGGGACCCACTTGGGTTGTGCCACCTGTCTGATGCGTAGGCTGCCATGCAATGCCACTTGGCTGGCTCAGTCTACTCACAGAAATGTGGCATAGAGAAAAAATTTAAATTTTAAGATATCTTGATATTCAGCCACAGATAATAGGAATTTTTAAATGTCTCTGATTATTCATTGCAAGAAGTCATTTATCTGTTCTCTTAGTCCTAAGAGGGAAACTTTGCTTGAAGTTTTCTCCCTTTTGTTCCTGAGATGCTTTTAATTGCATACAGAAAATTGACAGCTGAATTCTCTTTGAAAAATAAATTTTCAGTTCAAAATTAAAGACTCGTTTTAGTGGAGTAAGGATGTTGTGATTCTGTCTGTATTTTAAGGGAAAACATAATGAAGGTCACACTGAGAATGCGTTGTCATCATTGAGTAAATTCGTGTTCAGGTTAAAAAAAACAAACAAACAACACATTGAATTCAAATTTAAAAACTATCAGAAATTTTCCTAAAAATTCTCATATAACTATGCTGTTATCATTATGGATAAATGGCAATTACAAACTAATGAATTTTATAGTTCCAGTTGGTTAGCATCACCACATTAAAAAATAAGGCATGGTAATAGTTCTGGTTCTTATGTCTCATTATTCACTGTGCCTAAAACCAATTGCTCACAAGTAGAATAACTAATGCTGGAGGCGAAAAACCCTCTTCAGCATTGGAATAAAATTTTAAATTCTAATGAAAAGAAACTAAATATTCATGGACAAACAATTCTACAAACTTCACATCTGCTTTGTTTTGTCAAAGTCGGGATCAACATTTTGAGAGCCGCAGGCTCCAAAGGAAGCCACAGCGTTAGGCACCCCCTCATGCTGCAGAGTGTTCTCTTCTCTCAGTCTCTGGGACTCTTGCACACCGTCATGAGGTCCCTCCACAGAGGCCAATTAACAATATGTCTTTCCTCAAAAATTCATCAGTGCACAATAATAATCAGCAATCCGGGGCAAAAAGCAAGCAAGTTTACAATTTATACATTATTTTGATGGGCAGTTGCATTTCATGGGGATATTTTGAACAGTCTCTTACCTGTTATGTGTTTATCACAAACAATTTGTGTTGAAAATTTATCATCTAGATTAAGCTTTATTCATGCACATGGGAATTTTTAAAAATTCATTTTCCATGTTTGATAATCTTTCCATTTGGTTTGCACTAAGAGTCACTTTAATTGCAAGCTCATCTTCGGCCACACATTTGCCCACACCTCTTCTTATCATCCCAGTATAACAATCTGTTATTTCCTGTTTCTTTGCCTTTGGAAGAATTGCTCTTTCCTCTCAGACCAAAAACTCTGCCAAAGAAATGACCTTGTTTCTAGTGGTTGCCATGGAATCCCTAGCACCTACAACAGAGCCTTGCTAAGAGCAACTCAACAACTGTCTCCTGAGTGAATTAAATTTCAGTTTTCTATTCATTAATAATAATAATGCATAATGATGTGTCAAATTGGTCTTCATAAGTGGCCATATAATCTAATTACTAATATTAATTTCAAAATTTAACTGGAAAGTTCCTCTAAATGAGGGAATGTGCTTTTCCATCCCATCTAAACTACATCAGAGGGCTGGGGAGATGGCTCAGTGGAATAAGTGCTTCCCTGGCAAGCACAAGGGCCTAAATTCAATCCCTGGTTCCACCAAAACATTGTCAGGTTCACAGACAGAATCACTGAAATGAATATTTTGCTGAAGTCAAATGATCAGTGCAGTTGCAGTAGATTTCAAACCAACTTGGAAATTTGTTCTAGATATCGAATTCAAACACTGTCCCACTTCCTCCACCAGCCCGTAGGGTGTTTTAAGATATCAAATTTCAAGTAGGCAAAGTTTGTTATTATCTTTAATACTCATCTCAGTTTTTCCTTCAGCTCTATCTTGTTTCAACAGTCATTAAATTTTGTTTTGCTGAAGTGAAAAAGGAAGTAAGAGAGGTCACTCATGAGAACTTCTCATGTGAAAGCACTACATAAAATTCAACATTGCATTTTCTAAATGCAAGAGATTTGGAGGCAGCCTGACCTGAGTTTCAAACCTTTTTGCACCCCTTTTAAAGGTATGTAACCTTGGGCAAGTTAATTAACATCTACAGCCTTTCTTTATTGATGAAATAAGTACATTCTTACCACCTTCCAGTATTCTTCTGGAAGACTAAATCACATAACTCTATGAAAAACATGTTATGAGTTGACATAAAGTAATAATTATTGTTGTATCAGTTATTAGTTTTACCACTTTTGGTCAGCAGTGAGTACAGGATTACAATAGATGAAAGTTCAGTTTCTTTGGCTTACATCTTTGATCTGAATGCTTTCCCTTTTCTAGCTGGGAATCCCCCTTCTCCAGCCTCCCTAGATTTATTCTTTGCTTTCAGCTTTCTTGATGATGCTGTTCAACTGAACAGTAATATATTATGAAATGTTCTGATTCTGTTTACCAATTTCTACTTTTTTGGCTGAATCCATGTGGTATCAATGCTTGTCTCTCTTGGGTTTTATACATTTTTCTATTTGTGAAAGCAGAATCTCTATCTCAAAGTAAAGGGCTTAAAATCACCTAGCCAGTAGTTGAGGGACATTATGAGGGAGGACAAAATCTGTGGATGCTGAGAAAGTCAGCCCTATGCCATTGAGAGATTCCTTCCTCTTTCAACTCTAAAATGACAAGCTTAGCAGTAGGCTGCAGGACTGCACGTGACTGCCAGACTCTATACCCACAATTATAGATGCCATCTTTCTTTAGATCACACAACCAAATAGAAAATCTGCTAAATACTCCCTTCTCAGGTAAATTTCAGATCAAATTATAAAGATTATTATAGGTAATTCTGAAGAAATCAAGCAATATGCTGATATTTACAAAAATGCAAGATAGAGGGCTGGTAAGATAGCTTAAAGGACTAGGCACCTGCTTAGGCAAGTACAGGGACTGGAGTTTGATCCTTGTCACCACATGCCTCACCAGCCCACCCCTGGGCACATTGAGCTGGCCCCTGAGGCCACGTAGTGCACACCTGCAATCCCAGCTCTGGGGAGCCTGAAAATAGGAGGACTGCTACGAGTCTGACCTGCGTAGTGAGACCCTGTACCAAATACCTTAAAAAAAATGCAAGATAGGTGGTAAGACATAGCATTCCATAAGGGGCTAAAATAAGTAAGGTGGCAGAGAGTTAAATCTTAAAAATACAGTTATCATCTTTTGTCATTTGTACATGTAAGCTAAATTCTAAGATCATCCAACTACATAGTGTTTTGAAAATTATGTAAGTTTAATTCTATCAGCTACTGACTCATCTTTAATTAATCTGCTGGTGGAGTGAATGAAATACAGATACATGCAATAATGATACAGACTCATAGTCTCTCATACACAGATTACTACTTTGTCAGACTTCTGTGATGTGTTACAAGTATAGAATAGATAAAAAAGTAGAATAAATGTTGGCCCACACCCACTTCTGTGCTCAATTATGCTAACATAGTTTGAAGTCAGTGCCAAGTCATTTTTCACTTAACTGTTGAAACAGTACCAGTTGTTACTTGTTCCTACTTAGATAAACAGCTGCAGTGAGTACAGGAGCGTGGCTTGTGCTGTTCTCATCAGGACGCCATGTGTAGGCTTTGTGCAAGCTTTTTGTTCAAGATCAGAAAATTAAAAATTGTCCAAATGATTCTCACAGGTATAAAGACAAGCTGTTAATGCCTCTCTATTTCTTATGTCAGCCTTTTGCCTTGTTCCATTTCAGATCTGTGCTTTAACGGTAACAATTATATCACAATTTTTTTAGACACTTTGTAGATTTTTATGCAAATATACTCCCATGTATCCACTTTATATTTAACTCAGAATTAGAGTCTTCACTCTCAGTATTCCAGGGAAGGGCTCACTTTGTAACTCACACAGGACAGTCACTATATGTGACACTCTCGAAGAGTGGGGCAGTAAAAGTGAGTCCAGCATGATTCCTCTGCAAAGGCTCCCACCATTGCAGCAAAATAGAGAAAGAACAGAAGTAAAATGAAATGCCTTTGAGAGAATACTGAGTGAATGGCAATGGGCAAATAGGACAGGAAGAAGCTGCAGGAGGCAAAGAAAATCTCACAAGCAGAGATGCATGGACGTGTGCTGCCACAACACAAAGACAGGGAAAGCACATCCCAGACAAATCTCTGAGAAGACCATGAACCAATCAATGGAAATAGAAGAGTGGACATTATATTTAACAATGGAAATAAGTCCAACTGGGTAGAGTATAAGGTTCATAATGGAGAAATTGTGGGTAGTGAGAAGCTGAACACTGAAGGTCACATGAGAGTTTGGAGGACCAAGAAAAGTTTAGCATGAGAGAGCAGCCCACTCCTTCTTCCATTTTGAAATCAACCTTTCAGGCAGTATGGAGGATGGACTCTTCTAAGATGTAAGAGACAAATGAAAAGTCCTTGAGAGAAGTAGTAGGAAGCATTAAAAGAGGAGTTCCAGCAATGCTTCTGGAATAAAACCATAGCGTGTGGAACTATATGGCTAAGAAAAGTGAAAAATAATGGGTTAAAGATTTACTAATTTATTGATCATGTTTTATTAAGCACTTATAATGTGTCTTATGCTTTGATAGACATTGTATATGTAGAAATCAATAAAACGTAATTCTTGTACTCAGATGGCATAGAGTCCAGTGAAAAAAAACAGAATGTTAAGGTTTTATTTCAGGTTGTAGACTAAATATAATGAATTTTTATAAAGGTCATGGACATTTCAATTCTTTCAACTTTATTGTTACTCATCTGTGGTATATAGTGACTTTTTTCATAGAAAATTTCTACATATAAATAATACACATTAATGTTTTCTTATCCCCTTCTTCTCCTCTCTTCTGCCTCTTGAAAACAGGGGATAAGTGAAGGCTAAAGGGCAGTGAGACCTCAAGTTTGGCTGTAGACATGGTATGAACAAAATGTTTGAAAGCTGACCACAAGCATAGAGATAAATCAACATCTATCAGAGAGAATGGGATCACTGATGTACAGCTAAGCATAATGAATTTAAAACCTTATCGTGACTGTTTATTAAATTTTCTAAAAAGAGCAAGTAGAAGAAAGGAAAGCAGAAGATGGAGTCCTGAGGATTAACATTACATCTAGTTAGAGGAAAGAAGCCCAACATATAAGACCACAAATATACTCAGAGAATTAAGAAGGCAGCCATTGACAAGGGAAAAAGCATTCTAAAATATAGTAGTATGGTAAAATATAGCACCTAAAGGTGCCACCCCTGCTTTTGTGTAGCTGTGCTCTTCTAGGATTAAATTTCTCAAAACACTAGAGATACTTCTTTCTTCCTAAAGATCCAGATGGATTATATTTCATGTGTCTTGCTCTTTTATTAAATTATCCTCCACTAGAACAGTTGTACACATAACCAAAAAGAACATAACCAAAAAAAGGAAAATTCAAAATCTCTCTAGGAATTTCATGAACAACTTTTTCAGTGCAGGTGGTTAATACTCCATACACAGTGGTGAAGCACAAATTTAGACATGAGAAACTACTCAGATCAGCTAAAATCTTTAATCTGGAGACACAAGTGGGTATGACATTTCATTTAAGAGTATGCTCTCTAGTTGTATCCATTTACTGACAAAAGTCTCAAATTTATCTTGTTTTATAGCTGAATAATGCTCACATGTGCAAACATGGTATTGTCTCCTTGTGTGAGAAAATGGAATCTGAAGGGTAGAAAGATACTGGGAAAAGGAAATGGACTTATTCAAAAGGAAAATGTTACTGAGTTGAGGGAAAGGACAGGAGAGGGAGTGGGGGAAGAGATTTATCTATGTAGGTAGGCAAGATGGCTTGGCCAACTCTAATGTGCTTTTCTGCTAGTCTATGAAAAGGAGCAAACAATGCTTAATTTGTTTTGTCTCCTCTTTAAATTGTCTGTTCTTTTTCTCTTCTGAGTTTCATATACATTTGTTCTATCTTTCTTCCGATTTTGCATGCTTATATCTGGTATTATGAAAAGTTAGTTGGAAGACAACACTGTATTACAATAAACATGATGAAATTCATATTACTTTGTTAAGTGAAATTCTGTATCACTTGTAATTTTTATGTTTTAATACTAATTTTGTACTTTCTTGAAATATAAAAATTAAAAAACAAGTTTTAAAAAAATTAAAATCTGAAGAGACAGCCAAATGCAGGTTTTTTTTTCTTTTCCTTTTTTTTTGTACCAGGTAGATGCAGTTTTTAAAATCTTGACACTATTTTTATTGTTTCAGAATTATCAGTAATTTCCCAAAACTGCATATTCAGATAAATGTATTATATACTGAATACAGCTCTCTAGTGTGTTTCCTCTTGTGGCTATCAGATATTATTCTTTGGAATGATCATGAATACCTTGAAGTGTCGTTGTCAGTGTTGTACAATACATAAACAACCACAGGAGAAAAGGGTGATATGTATGTGGCTTGTGTTCCATCCTAGGACATGATAGAATTGCTTCAATTGTAGAAATTACTTCAAAAGATGGCTATGTATTTGTCTAGCAACTTATGTGCCATGATTAACTTTCGGAATGCCATAAAAGGTATGTTAGGAAATAAATACATTTTAGATATTTGTGGTATTTTGCAAAATTTTAGAGGCAAAGTTGGGGGCATTTCAATACCAAAGAGCACAGATTGTACTAATAGGATACAATACTTGAAACTTTAGTTTCTTTGAACCTTTTGGATGAATAATGGTCAAGATATAGTAGACATTTATGTAATAAGGGACCATTTCTATCTAGAACAGGAAAAGTTACTTTATTCTGGAAATTCTACCCATTGCTTTGGCAAAAAACGTGAGTTATTCTAGCTTGTGAAATTTTCTTTTGGCTATCTGAAACTAATTCGTGTACATGTGGTGCTAAAGGTGAGCCACCACAGCTTTATCCTCACTACTGAATCTAGTTCTTTAACTATGGAAATACCAAATACACAGAATGACGCATTTTTAAAGCCTGAGATCACGACAACAGCTTGGATGTGGGGCTTTGGGAATTGAGCCAACCACGGCTACTTTTCTTGAGTATGTGCAGTCACAGATGATACTGTCCCTCTACCTGGCTCAGAAAATTGAAAGAAGGCTGTTATCATTCTAAAGAATCTTTTCGGTTTTTAAGTACATGATAATGGCTAGGTGTTGTGCAGGAGAAATTGGAGAGTTATGGGAAATAGCCCCACTTGAATGTCAACCAGAGTTCTATAATCCAAGCAAATATTCTTTGCTTTTAAAATAAGGAGGCTGATTTTGAGAGGAAAGGTTCCTTTTATTTTAGTTGAAATATAAAATGCTTTTTATAAAAAAAAATCTGAGACACAATACATCTTCTTGGAGTACTATTTTATTCTCCTTATCCCTTACTTTAGCTTTAGAGGGCAACTCGAACTTTAGAAAAACTTTCTTATGAATGAACACGTTTTAGTGCTGGCAACCCTTGAAGTGGAGCATTCGATGCTTTGAAGGTGATAACGTGACATTACAGCCAGAGAAGTGAGTCCTCTGTAAATCGCTCCTGCCTCAGATAAGTAATACTGAAGCAGATGAACTGCGCACTGCAGGAAAAACACTGGGAGGAAATGGGGGTGAGATTGTACAATTCACATAAATAGAGCTAGGGTGGCAAGGGTTTTGCATCCTCAGGTAGGGGAAAATTCTCAGTGTTTTTTCAAAATAATTATTTTCTCAGGAAAATTTCCCATTAGGAGCTCAGGGGTTTATTGAAGAGAACTTTTAAAAGATTTGGCCCAAAACTTTTTTTTTATTCTTTCCCATGAAAAGTTTCCAGTGTTAGAATTCTCCACACTTCACGTAGTACTTGTAGACAGCACATAAGAGGCAGTTTGAAACTATTGTATTTAATCAAGAATGAACTAAATGTCAGAGACTCAATGTTCTAGATCAACAATTTCCAGGATTGATACATCTTAATCAAGTAATTAGGTGACTTTTTCAGGGGTGTTTTCCACACCGGAGAGAGGAACAGATTTGCTGCTTTGCTCTGATGGCTGCTAGCAGCAGTGTTGGCTGTTAACAGAGACGTTTTACAGGGAACCACCAGTTGGCAGGGGCTAACACTTTATTACTTGCTATTCCCACATGCTGAGGATGGTGGGCATGCTGCCAAGCGTTCTGTCTCATGTAGCTCTTCAGTATAATAACACCAACAGCAACTAAAGCCTTTAAAAAAGAAGAAAAGTGAGTAGAGGAAACAATGGAATGGAGTCCCTGGCTTCATATTAAACATATAATTGAACATGGAATCAATGGTTTTTTGTGGTATTTCCCTTTTTCTTTCTTCTTCTCACTCTGCCCCTGCCCTTTATACAGCACTTTAAATTGTAAAGTATTTTAAACTGAATCTGAAGGCTCTCAAACTTTAAAGTTCTTTCAGTTCATTATGGGAGTCTGGTACATGCAGCTTGTGATTCTGCAGGTGGCAATGGGACCTAGACATTCTCCATTTCTGACACAACCCAGCTGATCGTGGTACTGTGACTCTTAACTATTACTCTGATAACAAAGGGTGATGGGATGATGGGAGAAATCCATGCGACCATGTACATTATTGGAGGTTGTATTCATCCCTAACCAGCACTCCAAGCGATGGACATGCTTTTAAGCATGGATACCTGGGGGATCACCATTATACATTATGATCCCACCCACCTGTATTAAAAAATATTAGAAATTACATCTTGATCCTAGTCCCAATTTTGATACTAACCAGCTGCATGGAGAGGTGAGTCATATGTCCTTCCTGCATAATTTGTTCATTTATAAGTGTTACATGTTGTGCATTGTCATGTACTTTATGGTTCGTTCATTGCTAATTGGATGAGATGTCATGATCTGCCTATTGGAGAGTTTGTGAAATCTGGCATGCTTAAAGTCAATGACATCTGATTTTTTCTTTGGTTATGTTATCTTTCATAAAATACAAAATAGATTCAGATTTGAAGAATGATTGAGCCTTTCCCACTGTACTTCTGTATATATCCACATTTGAGCCCAGGTGCCAAGAAAAAAAAGACACGATGAAGGCCAAGAGCTAGTAATCAGGTGGACCTTATAAATGTATGCAAGTGACACAGAAGCTCAGAGGTTGAAAATAGGATGGTCATGAGGTGAGGGGCATGCTAACAAGTGTTAAAGATCTAATTTGGATTCTAACCAGCAGGTGGTTACCAGGGTTTTATCCGAATGACTATCATTGTGTATCCTGGAATGATTGATAATGTCAAAGCAGGGCTTTTCTTAGATCAACTAGGATAAAAGGTGAGATCTATCTTATATGTTGGAAAATGTTGGAGAGGCTGTGGGAGAAAAGGAACATTTCTCCACTGCTGGTATGAATGTAGACTGGTGAAATCACTATGGAAATTAGTGTGGAGACACTTCAAAAAATTGGGTTGGAAATCCCATTCAATCCAGCTATCCCCTTTTGGGAATTTTCCCAAAAGAACTGAAAGCATCATATCATAGTGATGTATGTGTGCCTATGTTTATAGCAGCACCATTTGTGATAGCCAAATCTTGGAAACAACCAAAATGACTGTCACCTTAGGAATGGATGAAAAAGATATAGTGTTTTTATACAATGGAATATTACTCAGCTATCAAGAAAAATAAACTTGAAGACTTCATAGGTAAGTGGATGAAATTTGAAGATATATTAGACCAGATCCACATGTGTAAATATCGTGTCGTCTCTATCATATAAGAATTCAAAACACGAAATAAAAATTGAAAGTTATAACACATTTAAATGGAAAGTGATAACTTAAACATTAAACAACGAAGAGCGAGAAAGGAGAAAATTTAGGAAATATGGCAAGGGCACAACTAAAAATTTATATAAACAAGATGGTTAAAGCAATGGTCCTAAGAATTTCCACCAGTTTTTTGAAACTAGCAGTTAATGGGTATAATTCTCACCCGGACTAACTCTATCTGTTGATATTTGTGAACTGAGCAACTGAGGAAAGCAACATATAATACTAAAATCATGCTTGAAATACCTGTCATTTTGGTCTTCTCAAAGTATACTGCCTCTAATGTCATATCAATTTTGCTATACTCTCTTTAAAGTAAATGCTTGCAAAAAAATAAAGACAATAAATGAAAACAGACAAGAAAAAATGTCATAGGATGGTTCTGCTACAATGTTGTATGCCATTTGATTTCTAAATATCTGTGTAAAAATGTGTAATTGTTTTTTTTTTTCACATTTTACAGGGATTTAAATTTTGGAATATCCATGATTGTTGGAAAATAGCAGTTCCATTTTATGTCTAAGGTGTTTGATATTCAGACAGATAGCTATGTTAAACTTAGCTGCCTCTATGAAAGAATAACAATATCATTAAGCTTCTTTTCTGGTTGCTTAACAACTGAAGTTTTCAGACCACAAATTAGAGAAATAGAGGGGCTACAAGGATAGCCAATATCTTGACTCTAGCCCTTTAAGGTCAATGAGGACTCAGGACATAAGAGAATCTATGCTGTGACATCCTGTAACTCAGTGGTGTCCCAAATTTTCACTGATTAAGAAGATTACAGCCAAAGAGGAAAGTGATTGATGATGTATAGTGTGCCTAAAGAGAGTCACCCAGAGGAAAAAATCTTTCTCAGACTTTCACAGAGAGCAAATTGGTCAAGCGATGGCTGTGACTCATCCTCATGGCTGACACTGACATAAGACTACAAGGTGCTGTACAGGGTTCCAGGGTGAATCCTGAGGGGATTTTACTGAGCTTGCCAGGTACAAAAGATACATTTTTACTTGCTTTAACTTGGCCTTAATCATCCAGCAGAAAATTATTACCATGAAGTATAAAAGTCGTGTCGTATTAACATGCTGAGCCGTTAAAGGCTCAAGTCAACAACTTCTTATAATTGTTAATTCTGCTGATAGCCCACTGCTATCATGGACTGTTGGACTATATTTGGTTATTTTGCTAAATTCAAGTACCTACAATCTTTGGATTGGCTTCAAGTATGAAAAGGTCCTTTAAATACTTCTCCAGATATAGCTTCTCTAACTGCAGTGGAATATCCATCTCTGACAAAACAAAATGAGAAAAGGGTATATATTGGGGGCCACGAAGCTGGGAAATTGATCAAATATGTGTAGGTGGGATCTGGCTCATTGCCTAAAGCAAACAAGCTACCTCACTCCTGAGATGAAATTCCTTTCTGGTTCAGATTAGCTGTCAGTAGCTAGGCAACCTAGTGTCATTTTTTTACTAACTTTGCAAAAGTGTAAATAAAGGACCATTTTGTTGTGAAAAAAGTAATATGCATACATATATACATATATATATGTATATATTACTTTATTATACACATATATATTATCTAGGATAGATGTACAGCTGCTTTGTCTTAGTTCATTGAAAATAAAGGTTTGTACTAATATCTTTTAGACAAGATAACATGTCTGCATCTTGTCCTCTGAATAACTACTATAATGACAATAATATGCAATGTATTAACTATTGATACTATCCTACTAACTTTTCTTGAAACTGTTTTCTTGCTATTTTATCTTTTTTTCTCATTAAAATGAAATAAAACTACCTTACGTATTGGAGAGGTGGGAGGGAAAACGTTCAAAATTTGTAAGTTAGGTGCATGTAAAAATTCAGTCCTTTTATTCAAAATGTTGGGAAAAATAACTTTAAAGTATGACATATAATAAAATTTCTTTCTTCTATGGCACGTGTGTCTCATACCAAAGTATGAAATCATTAGCTGTTTTTAAATTCTGTCGTAGTGGTTTTAAGTGCAACTATGAGTATTTAATTCATATTTTGAATCACCAAAATGATATACTTTGGAGCTCATATGTGCAAAAGTATTAAGTTCTTATCACAGTAGAATAAATACTGCAAAAAACTGCTTAATATGGACACCTTCTACCAAAATGTTCTACTTTTCCTTTACCTTTAAATAAAAAAAAAATAAAGGAAGTAAAGAAGAGAGGAAGAAAGAAATTAAGAAGGGAAGACAAAATATGGCAGGTAAATAAATGATACAGCTAGCATTTAAGACAAAATAAACTTGAGTTCTTTACTTATTCGTATTTATTAGAATATAAATGACTTCTTTTTAAGTTCAAAGCAAGAGCTGGTTGGAAAAAAAATACATGATCTTTTGGAATCCATATTTCTCACCTCTTCTTCCTGTGTTACACAGTAGAGGGTGTGATGTGGTTTTCTTGGACTTGTTCTAGTTCTTGTTGAAGCCCCATGAACAATGAGTCCAGCCTGGGGACTTTTGGTCCTCTTTGTGTGTAAATGGTGGATATTATTGGTGGGCATACTCCCTTTGTTATAGTAGAAATGGTCTGCATGGTTGTGTTTCCCCAAAATTCATTTGCTAAAATGCTAATCTCACTTTCATTTGGAAATGAAATTTATAGATTAAATTGGGTCATGAGAATAGCTTTCTCATGACAGGATTAAGATTTTTATAAGAACAGGACAGATGGCTAGCTCATTTTCCTTTGGCCATTAGAAGGCTGGTTGTCAGCCACAATGGATACCTTCTACCAATGGACACCTTCTTGATTTTTATGTCTCATGGAACTGTGAGAGACCTGTGCCCACTGGACCCCTCCAGACCCAGTTAAATCCTGGAATGTGAGTGAAACCTTCAGTCTTACTCTTGGACCCCTCCAAACCCCTCATGAACCAGCCCAGGTATGGTATGTGAGTGAGAACTTTTGCTGCACTCTCGAGACCCATCCTGATACTACCCAACCACAGACCCAGCAAGTATGTGGGAGAGCTTCCATGTTCTCCATTGCCTGCTGCCTCCTGACCTAGCCCAGACCCACTTGTGAGTAAGTTCTTCTGTCCTGCTCTCTGGACCCCTCCAGACACAGCCCAGGCATGGCATACAGGCCTGATGTGAAACTCTGCAGCTGCAGAGAGGTTAGAGGCCAGAATTACCCAGCTAATCCAGGAACAGAACATCTTGCCAGAGGAGCACAACAGGTTAACCTTCAAGGGCTGCAGCAGGAAGAAGCTGAGTAGAACAGCCAGACCCAAGCCAGCCACAACTGGATAAATTCGAACTTCATAGATCTCCACCCAAATTCAGTAGGTTATAATTGCACCAAAGGTCAACACCAAAGATTAGAGGAGAATGTTATACAAAATGACATGGAGAACGAGCAAAATGCAATCTCAGACCCTGAATCCACCCCAAAAAAGTGCACAAGACACTAGCACAGAAGAAATTGGGAATCACACAGCTGAAATGTCTGAATAAATAGTGTCTGAAGTAAAGAAACAATTGCAGAAAGGTATAGAGGAACTCAGAACAGAAATAATCTCTGAAATTAAAAAAAAGAAATCTTTGAATTAATAGGATCTGAAGTAAAGAATCGAATGCAGAAACCTATAGAGGAAAACAGAGCAGAAATAATCTCTGAAGTAAGAAAAAAGAAAGGATAACTATAATGAAAGAACTAATAACTGCTTCTCAAGAAGACACTGATAAAAAATAGAGGAATTTAGAAAAACGAGGGAATCCTTCATTGAGCAATATAGGAAAGAAATAGCATGAAGCAGAGTGAGAGATATAGAGAAACTCAAAGTCACAATCACAGAAGTTTGCAAAATGATTCAAGTGGAAGTGAAGATAGAGTTTCAGATCATGAAGACACCATCAAAGCTAGTGAGAAGATAAAAGAAGATCTCTTAAAAAAGTAGGATGCAGGAAAAAATATTTCATCACCGGCAAGATGATGCAAAGAAGGACAACATGAGACTAATATGCATCAATGAGTAAGAAGGAGTCAATACAAATGATACAAAAAGAATATTGACAGAAGTAATAGCAGATAACTTCCCAAATATGGGAAAACAATCTGATATTTAGGTAATAAAAATACAGAACTCCAAATATAATCAACTCAAAAACACAATGAAACATATAATACTCAAAATCCCAGAAATCCACCACAAGAACAATATACTAAGGCCGCTAGAGAAAAGAAACATCACATTTAAAGGAAAACCCATCAGAATAATGGCAAACTTCTCTTAACAAACCATGAAGTCAAGAAGAGCATGGAGCAAAATACTTCAAATTCTTTATGAAAACAAATTCCAACACATGTACTTTATGTTTCTTATGAGGTCAGTGAAGTCCCCTCAGGGTTTATCTTGTAATCCTGTACCTTATTCTGTAGATCCTTTGCCTGTGTCATCCATGTGGATGAGTCACGGCCAATGCTTGACCAGTTTGCTCTCCGTGAGAGCCTGAGAGAAAGTTTTCTCTCCATGTGACTCTTCCCAGGCACACTATAGAACTTCTATCTCTTTCCTATGTGGCTCCATAATCTCCTTGTTCAGAAAATTTGGAGCTCACCTGAGTTTCATGATGTTGCAGTACAGGTTCTCCTAGGTCCTGAGTCTTCACTGACCTTGAAAGGCTAGGGCCAAAATGTTGGCTGGCCTTGTGGCTCTTCTATTTCTCCAACTTTGATCTGTGAACTTAGGTTGTTAATCATCCAGAAGAAAAGCTGATTAGTATCCTGCAGCATGTACCGTTCACTTTGCCTTATCGGACTCAATTGATTTTAGTTGTTGTTGTACATTTCCATTTGTATTTCTGCTTTTGCTTGTTATACTAGGGAGACTATACGATATTTACATATGTGTGTCTGGTTTATTTCACTTATGAGCATATGTTCAAGTGGCATCCACTTCAGTATAAATGCTTCAAACTTATCATTCTTAACAGCTGATTAATACTCCATTATATAGAAATACCACATCTTTTTCAACCATTCCTCATGTGATGGACATCTTGGTTGTTTCCAAGATTTTGCTATCACACACTGCAGTGCTATAAACATAGGTGCACATATATCACCATGATACAAAGTTTTCAGTTCCTTTGGGAAAATTCCCAGTAGGAATTTTTGTTGTTTTTATTTGCATTTTATGGATGACTAGCGATGTGGAGCATTTTTTCATATATTTATTAAAGTACATGTGTTGGGCCAGGCAGATGGCTCAGTGGAATAAGTGCTTCCCTGACTGGCAAGTACAAGGGCCTGAGTTCAATCCCCGGTTCTGCCAAAAACAAAAAAAACAAAACAAAGTACATGTGTTGGTATATAAGTCTTGCTCTATCTAGATCTTAACCATCCAGCAGAAAAGTATAAAAATGAAGCATACATAATATTAAGTTGAGCTGTAAATGGCTATGGTCGACAACTTCTTCGGATAACTCACCATTGTTGTGGAGTGCTGGACTGTGTTGGATTGTGTTGTCGAGTTCAAGCACCTAAGTTAGTTGAGTGACAATGGAGTGCCCATCTCTGACAGGTGTAGACAAAAGAAGGGGTATAGAAAGGAAGAATCATGATGTGTGTGTATGAACAGTACAGTTGGGATAGATAACGCTGTGCTTCTACATAATTCTATGAGAGGCAAGATTTGCACTAATGGTGGTTGGACAGGATATATTGTCACCTTCTAGTACTATGGACAACCACTAGGAAAATATCAAGGTAGAAAGTATTAATTATTGCATCTTTGATGTAATTCAGGTATAAAAATAAGATTCTCAAAGAGCGTATTTACTGTTAAGAAACATACTGTGTAATAATGTCTGTAAGTATAATATCATGCATGCACCTTCTATGATACCAAAACATTATGAAAACAGTTTGCAATGTATTAATTTATCAAATCCATCTTGTCAAGGTGTCTTAAAACACTACTGACAAAGAAATGTCCAAGTCCTGAAGGATTTATAGCCAAATTCCACAAGAAATTTACAGAATATATAATCCCTATAACTCCTCAAATTCTTCAATGAAATTGAAAAGGAAGCAATCCTCTCAAAATCATTCTTGGAGGCAAGTGTCATACTGATACCAAAACCAGGGAAAGACACAAATAACAAAGCAAACTAAAAACCAATCTCCCTCATGAGCACAGATGCAAAACTCATCAATAAAATCCTAGCAAGCAGAACACAGTAAATCATGAAGAAGATTTTATACCAGGTAGATGACAAGGTAGGATTCATCCCAGGGATTTAAGGATGGTTCAACATATGCACATCTATAAATGTAATACACTATATCAATACCACCAAATCCAAAACCCATATGATCATCTTAATTGATGTAGAGAAGGGTTTTGACAAAGTCCAACACTCATTCATGTACAAAGTCCTACAGAAAAATGGAATAGATGGCCTCTACCTCAATATGATAAAAGCCATCTTTGATGACCCAAAGGCTAACATAATTCTAAATGGGGAAAATTTGAAGTCTTTTACTCTTAGATATGGTACAAGACAAAGATGTCCTCTATCACCCCTCCTATTCAACATAGTTCTGGTATCATTAGCTCAGGCTATTAGAAAAGAGAGAGAAATAACAGAAATAAGAATAGGTAAAGAAGAATTTAAATTACCATTATTTGCAAATGACATGATACTTTACTTGGATGACCAAAAAGCAAACTCCACCAAGAAACTACTAGAATTAATACACAATTTCAGTAGCATAGCAGGATACAAAGCCAATATCAAAAAGGTCAATAGTATTCCTCTATACAGACAGCAACTGCACTGAAAGGGAAACTAGAGAAACAATATCTTTTACAACATAACAATGGAAAATGAAATACCTAGGAATTAATCTAACTAAAGAAGTCAAAGTTCTATTCAATGAAAATTATAGTACTCTCAAAAAAGAGATCATAGAAGATTTCAGAAAAAGGAAATATATTCCCTGCTGCTGGATAAGAACCAACATTGTGAAAATGTCCATACTCCCAGAATTGTTGTGCATATTTAATGGAATCACTATCATAATACCACCAACATACCTCACAGACTTAGAGAAAACATTCCTAAAATTTATTTGGATAAATAAAATGACCTAGAACATGAAAGGCAATCCTGGGAAACAGACTAGGCAGAAGACATGACAATTCCTGACTTGAAATTATACTACAAAGCTACTGTGATAAAATCAGTATGGTATTGGCAACAAAATAGATCTGAACATCAATGGAATAGATTAGAAGATGCAGAGGCCTCTAGAAACACACTCAGCCACCTTATCTTTGACAAAAGGACCAAACATGCTTACCAGAAGAAAGATAGCCTCTTTAACAAATGACGCTGGAAAAACTGGCTTTCTACATGCCAAAAACTAAAACTTGATCCAGCTCTATTACCATGCACTAAGCTAAAGTCAAAATGGATTATAGATCTAAACATTAAAACAGAAACACTCAATCTCCTGGAAGAGAAAGTAGGAGGAACTCTTGAAGACATAGGGGTAGGCAGAGTTCATGAACAAAATTCAAACTGCACAGGTAATATTTGAAAGAAATAACAACTGGGACCTCTTCTTATTGAGAAGTTTTTATATGTCAAAAGATATTACTAACAAACTGAAAAGACAACCCACATATTAGGAAAAGGTCTTAATTAATAAGCCCTTAAAAGTCTGCTCTCTAGAATTTATAAAGAACTAAACATTAGGGCGCTAAAATTTTAAGACCCAATTCAGAAATGGGCATCCAAGATGAACACACACTTCTCAGAGGACAAAATTATAGAAATGAATAAATATATGAAAAAATGCTCCACATCACTAGCCATCTGTAAAATGTAATTTAAACCACTGAGATACCATCTTACTCCACAAAGAATGACTACCATAAAGAAATCCACCAACATCAAATGTTGGAGAGAAGGTGGGGGTAAAAGGAACCATTCTCCACTGCTGGTGGAAATGTAGACTGGTGCAACCATTATGGGTATCAATGTGGAGATTCCTTAAGAATTGAGGTCTGGAAATCCTGTTCAAACCAGCTAACACCCTACTAGGAATTTTCCAAGTGGAACTGACAACATTGTATTATAGTGATATATGTGCACCTATGGTTGTAGCAGCACAATTTGCTATAAACATATCTTTGAAACTACCAAGATGCCCATAAGGTGAAGAATCGATGAAAAAGATGTATTTTTATACAATGGAGTATTACTCAACTATATAAAATGATAAACACAACGCTTTTATATTTAAGTGGATGATACTTGAAGATACACTCATAAGTGAAATAAATCAGACCCACATGTGTAAATATTGTATAGTTTCCCTAATGTAAGGACTCAAAAATCAATAAAAATAGAAAGGTATGACATAATTAAAAAGAAAGTAAGATATTAAGGATTAAACAATGAAGAGAGGGTAAGGCATAAAGCTACGAAACATGACAAGGGCAAAGCCATCCATTTACATGCACAAGATGAGTTAGAAAATGATCCTGAGAATCTTCAGTAGGTTTTTGAAACTATCAGTTGATTGGTAGGATTCTCACCATGACTAACTATATATGCTGATACCTGTGAACTAAGCAACTTCACTGAAGATAGAAATGTGTAATAGCATGGTCATGCTTGGAATGCCTGTCATCTTGGTCTTCTAAATACATACTGTTTATCATGACATACCAATTACTGCCATAATCTCTCTCAAATAAATGTCTTTTTTAAAAAAAGGGTAATAAATGAAAACTAGAGATAAAAATGTCACAGAACTGTGCTTCTACAATGTTGTATATGATTAGATTTCTAAATTTTGGTGTAAAAACATGTAATTGTTTATTCCTATTCATTTTCTTCACATTGTTTAGGGTCTTAAAGGTTAACATATCAATGCTTGATGTAACATACTTTTCCATGTTATGTCTAACATATTTGATACTAGACAATTGGTGAGGTTAAGCTCAACTGTCGATATTGTAGGGTAATGATATCAGTAAACTTCTCTTTCAGAAGATAAACATATTAAGTTTGCAGACGAAAATTAGAGAAAAATAAGGCTTGCAAGGACATCCCATCAGGTGAATTCTGGCTGTAGTCTTTCAAAGTCAGTGGAGAGCCTGTACTGTAATATCCTGTAACTCAGTTTTGTTCCAATTTTCTGATCACAGGGATTATGAGGCCACAGAAGAAAGTAACTGATGATGTAGAGTGCACCTAAGGAGAGTCACATGGAGAGAAAACATTCTCTCAGGCTTTCACAGGAGCAAATTGGTCAAGCAATGGCCATGACTCATCCACATGGCTGACACTGACAAACAATGCACAAACTGTGGTACAGGGTTACAGGAAAAATGCCAAGGGGATTTGACTGGACTTGTCAGATACAAAAGATTTCTTTCCTGTTATATAGGTCTCGCTTTATCTTGGTCTTAACCATCCAGCCAAACAGTATAAAAAGGAGGTATAAAAAGTAAAGCCATATTAATATGCTGAACTGTAAAAGGCTCAAGTCAAGAACTTCTGACACTTCCAGTCTTGCAGATCACCACCCACTACTACTGGACTGTATTGGATTATTTTGCTGAATGCACACACCTACTCCATTTTTTTTTTCAGAACCAGAGATTGAACACAGGCCCTTGTGCTTGCCAGGGAAGCACTTATTCCACTGAACCATCTCCCTGGTTACACCTACAATATTTAAATGGCAATGGAATACCCATTTTTGAGAAAACTAAACAAAATGTGATTACAAATTAAGGATCATTTTGTATCTGTATATACAAGATAGTTAAGATAGATATACTGATACTTTCTCTTAATTCAGTGAGAAGAAAGATTAGCACTAATAGTATTTGGACAGTATATCATTTCTGTATCTTGTACTATGAATAAACACTATGAAGACAAAAATATATCAATATCCTACTGATCGGTTTTGAAACTGTCTCATTTGTACTTGTTTCTCAACAAAATTAACAAAAAAAAGTAAAACATATATGATAAGTATGTGTTAATACTTAATCCTCCTAGTCTAAGGCAATTTACTATTTGGACTAAAACTAATACAATACATGTATTTTGTTGCCTGGAGAACTTCACTCATAAAACACAAGTTCAAAGATACAACTGTTCCTAAAGTTAAGACAGCATCAGCAGAACTTACCTTGAGTATGAGCTGCTAGGTGACACACAGGTCACATGTACAGGAAATAATAACGTGAAAATGAATTAAGGCAGTGATTGATCCAAAAACGTCAAGAAAAAAATCCAGCAATCACAGTTACACCCAAGGTTATATTGGAGAAGGCTCTGAATACAAAGATTAAGGAAAGTGTTGAGTTCAAAGTTGAGAGTTACATAAGGTATGATGTTTGGAAATATGTGGCATAACTGGAAATCTAATGCACCTTGTCAATGCATTTTTATCTCCTGAACATTTGCACAATATTTCTTTCACTGTTGAATGAGAGTTGAACATAATAGATTTCACAGGTGAAGAAACTGAGATCCAAGGGAATTAAGTGATTTAACATTGGTCACACACCTTATTAGTAACGTGGATTAGCCTGAGCTCTGCAGATCTTAACCCAATGTGCTTTTGAATCCCCAGTGCTGGCTCCTACCAGACCTCATGAAGATGGCCTTGACTCTAGTGTTGGTGCTCAGATGTGCTCAGTGGCCATAGAAGTAATCAGAAGAAAGTAAGAGTGAATATTCCATGTTTTGTTCTATTCAAAAGCTAAGAAATGTGTCTTCTTTCTCTGATTTTGGCAAAATGACTTCAGAGGCAGTGTTTACTCAGTACAACTTCTGCAGTCATGAGTTGGAGCGAAAGGGATTGAAGCGGACTTATTGAGAAAGAATGATTAATTATAGTATTCATCAAAGACCTGAGTACAGCAGGGCCATGAAGTCAAATGTTATGCTAGTGGTTGCTGACAAATAAATGTGAAATGAATGAACGAGGGCCTCAATGACAACGAAGAAGGATTTTGATGACTTTCAAATTTAACACACTATCCCATAACACAGAGTGTTTCTCCCCCCCCCCATAAAATTCATGTTAGCACACAGGAAAAACATACAAAAAAAAAACCTCACAAAAAAATTAAAAGAAAAAATGACAGTTTACTTTAATCTGAGAGAAAATTTCATTAGCTGAGCCAATAGAATAATGGACACTTATGTTTCTGAAACCAAGAACAATTGCTACCTGAAAAAGGAAACTAATGATTATGAGACTGTGGGCCATTACTAATGAAAATAAGTATGCTTCCAGAAGGCTGCACCAGGGCCAACTAGAGGGGAGGGTGCATATTTGTTCTATCATAATCCCTCTTCTTCTTACATGTCTGTTCTGAAATAGAAACTTCCACCAGCCAGTATAAGGAAGGATAAATTAGGGTAGATGAGGAAGTATAATTAGTTGCAGTATATTGTGTTTTGAGACATGTTTGATTCTAAGAAATAGATCACATCATAGTTGATTACAATATGAACAGAGTGAACACAGAGAGATGAAACTTGGTTCTTCTTTTGGCTATGTATTTAAACACATTTAGAATGGGCAAGAACTAGTAGACATGCAAATAACTCTAAGTGATTTAGTAGAAGAACATGAGTTAGATGTTTACTAGATGATGGGATTTTTACTAGAAAAAGTAACCATAAGCATGCCTTCCAGGTTCAAATGAAAGGATGGCAGCTGGGCATGGTGATACACGGTTGTAATCCCAGCACGTAGGAGAATGAAATCTGGACAGTATAGCAATTTAGTGAAAGCTTGTCTCAAAACTTTGAAATAAATTTAAAGGGCAAAAGTTTCTGGTTTAATTTCCAGAGCAAAAAGAAAAATATTAACTAAAGGATTTTGTTTGTACTCAAGACACTGAATACAGTCAAAAGAAAGATTCTAACCATTTCTATTGAAAAATGCTACTTCTGGCTACAAAACTCCTGATTTCAGACAGATGAACTAGAAGTGTAAAGTGAATCAATCTTAATATTTGGATGGATTGTTCCTATCTTTCTCTTCTAATTCATATGCTGACATCTTACCTACCAGTGTGATGAGGTGGGGAGCCAAGAGGTTTTGAACCTGAGAACAAACTGGAGAAACTCTCCAGGAAAGCAAAGGGGCTGATGGTTAGAAAAAATAGTACAATATAAATTATGAGGATACTACTAATAAGTCTCCATAACCAACTAAAGACAATTATAAAAATAAATTATTTAAAATGCACTAAAATTTATAAAATATAACTAAAGCTCACTTAGAGAGAAATTTATAGTACATTCCTATTAATCAACAGAGCTTTTACAAACAAATAACATCAGCGTTCAAAACTAAGAAGAGCAAGTTAAACCCAAGAAAAGATGAACTAAAAGGACAAGAAGTCTACACCAAGTTTTCTCACCAGTTGAAAGGTGAGGAGTCTATTCCGACTCATTCTGAGGATGGCATTCCTCTCTTACCACAGTCAGACAAATACATTATAAGAAAAGCAAACTACTAGGAAATTTTGAAAAATTTGTCAGGTGAACTACAACAATAGATATGATAGATAATACATTAATGACAAGTGAAATTTATTTCAGGAATGTAAGGGTTTTTAAATCTGAAAATCAATCACTGACTATTACTGACCACATCAATAAACTAAAAAATGCATGTGATCATTTCAATGTTTGATAAAATCTAACATTAATTTCTCATATGAATCCCTCAGCAAACTAGGACTAGAAGGAACTCCTATCCATCACAAGTCATGTAAAACTCATGTACAATTAACATGATAACCTATGTTGTAAATGTGTTTTCCTTTAAATTGCTAGAAGATAAAAATTTTCACCCTCATCATTTCTATTCAGTGCTACAGTGGAGATTCTAGCCTGGTAATTAGACAGAAAAATGAATAACAGAATCAGAAAGATACAAAACTGCTTTTATTGATGATAGACATGCTTTCCTAGGTAGGAAAGCCATAGATACATGAAGAGCCCCTGCATATATATATATATATATATATATATATATATATATATATATATATATATATATATATATGAACAACTACATTTTAATCTAGTTTTTAACAGAAAGCTATGATGGGATTGAATGGAAAAAATATTCTAATGCTAAAAGGAAAATTAATAAAATTAACCCAAATTAAAATACTTTTATCACATATTTAAACACATGAATATAAGCTGTAGACTAGGAAAACATATTGCTAACAGACAGAGAACACAAAATAACATAATCTGAATGGTATAAAGAATGCATATAAAACGATGTAAAAAGCGAAGTGCTAAACAAAATTAGTCAAAAGACTTGAATATGTTTATCTTACAAGACCAATAAATAAATTATTCATTCAACATCATTAGTCATGAGGAAGAAATAAAATTAATTTATAATGAAACATTATTTGTATTCATTAGCTTCACTTTTGTGAAAAGACTATGAATACCACATATTTATAAAGTTGTGGAACACACAAAACACAACTGGTGGGAATAGCCCAATTATGTAAGAAAACTGGCAGTGTTGTTCAAAATTATACCTGTTCTCCTCCTCCTCCTCCTCCTCCTCCTCCTCCTCCTAATATATTTGGTTGTTACAGGGTTTCACTACACCGCTTGGACTCATTGTGACACTCCTGCTTTCAGCCTCCCCAGCACTGGGATTACAGGAGTGTGCTACACCCAGACTCTGTGGCCAGCTCAGCCCATCCTAGAGGAGGGGCTGGCATGGCATGTGAACTGAGGATCGAATCTTGGCCCCTGTGCTTCCCTAAGCTTGCCTAAGCAGTTGCTTTAGTCCTCTGAGCTGTCTCACTAGCCCCTACCTGTCCTTATTCTTAACCTAATAATTCTACTCCTAAGATTTACCTAAGAACATGTGTCCACACAACATCTTTTCCAAAATATTAATAATAGCCCTTTTCATAATAACCAAGAAAGAAAAAAACAACATGATTAATTATTTATGCAATAAGGCAATAAAAGGATATGATTAATTCAACAAAGTAAAATGATCTCACAAACATTATGCTGAGTGAAAATACACACAAAAGGAAACATACAATATCATTCCATTTATTAAAATTCTAAGGAAACACACAAATTAATAGAGGGAGAGAAGGAGGAGAAGGGCAAGGAGAGGAGGAACTGAGAAAGAATTTAGCAAGTGTGCCTCTGGACTCTGGAGAACATGGATTGATTAGAAATCACCCTGGGGTACTTTGTCCAATGACAGAAGTATTCTGTAGGGTTGGCTCTTCATATCCATGGGTGCCACATACATGCAACACCTAGCCATGAATTAAAAATGCCCAGAGATGCATGCTGAGCCAGGCCCACCCCAGGGCACACTGAGATGGCAATTGAGTGGGTGTGGTGTTGCACATCTGTAATCCCAGAGCTGGGGAGGTTGAATACAGGTGGATCACCACAATCCAATCTGTGTAGTGAGACCTTGTATCAAATACATTAAAAAAGAAAATGTCCAAAGAAAAATAACCATACCTCTATTAAATATGCATAGATTTTTATTATTCCCCATATAATGCAGTAAACAAATATTTACATAGCAACTACATTGTATTGAGTATTACAAGTAATCTAGAGATGATGTACATGGAAGAAGTGCTTTAACTTATATCTAAATATTTAAGAGATTCAAGGTTCATGTGCTTCTGAAAACTCTTCTTGTATCTGTGAAGTGTGTATGTGTGTATGTGTGTGTATACATCTGTGCATGTATGTGTATCTGTGAACCAGTCACTGATAGATACCAAAAAAAAAACCTGTCTTTTGGTTTGGATGATGTTTTTCCTGAATGAATAAAATTATCCAAAAGGAAATTGAACAATTAATATCTATAATAAATATTCAATTGCTGGAAAAGATAAAACTATTTTTGATAGAACTTTCTCCCCACACATTTGAATATAACTCAACCTGAACGTGACCTCCTATAATTTTAAAATATCACCTTCCACTTCATCTATTTTATTCCTAAATTTATTAGGCTATAGTAGAAAGTAGGCAGATATATTTGCTTTTGTCACTAATATTGCTGAGTTCAAAGTGATACTACATAAAATACATGTGTGGTCCCTCATTATTGCTTAATATGACCTCACTGACATAAACTAAGGGAACAGGTATCATGGTGGTCATTCTGTCTAAGCTGATTTTACTTTAGTGACTAAATAATTATTTATCTTCAACTATGATTAAACCAGGCAAATGGACTATGAGTTAACTTTGTTTATTTTTTATTTTTGCCAATGTTTAAAAACTTGTGTCAAACAAATGAAAAGAATGAGTATTGTTCTTTGACTAGAATAAGAAATTATTCTCAGAAAGCTAGTGAAGGCCCCTGCCCCCAAGCCCACCAAATGAGCAACCAGCCTGAGACATCCAGGGCCAACTTGCAGGCACCTTCCCAGAACCTCCGCCCCCAAGCTTGCCCAGCGAGTGGGAATTTTCCCAACTCCTTCCACACCCCAGTTTGGAGAGTGTGTGGTGAGTCTGTCAGAGAGCTTTTGGGTTCTCCATGCGTGCTGCGATATCCAGGGCTCCCACCCCCAAGTCTGCCGAGCAAGCAACTGGCCTGAGACATCCAAACTGACGTGCCTGTTAACTCCCCTGAGCCCCTGTCCCCCAAACCCACTGAGCAAGTGAGAATTTTTCTAAATCTCCAGGCACCGGATCCATGTGAATATGGTGTGGTGAGTGTGTGGGAGAGCCTTTGGCTTCTCTGTGAGTGCTCTGCACCATCCAGAGCCCAGACCCCAAGACATCCTAGCCAGAGACCTGCCTGAGACTCCCCAGACAGGCCTGCCTGGCAACTTCCCAGAGCCCCTGCCCCCAAGCCTGCTATGGGAGCGAGAACTTTCGGTGATTTTCCCTGTACTTGATCCACCCCCGCCCAGCCTGGTGAGTGTGAGGAAGAGTTTCTACACTCCCCAGTGATCCCTGGACGAGGAACTAATAGAGGGGAACCACAGGCTCATACTTGTACCAGAAGAGCTGAAGCAAAAAGGAACTGAACACAACAGCTAGATTCAGCCCAGGCATAACTGGATAATCTCAAACTTAATAGACTGGCACCCGAATCTCATTGCGCGCTAAGATTATAGGTGCACCAAAGCTCTTTACCAATGGTCAGAGGTCAGTGCTATACAAAATGACAAAGACAAGGAGAAAAATGCAATTTCAGGTCTTGAGTTCACCAGTAAGTGCAGAGGAAACTAGCTCAGCTGAAATGAATGAATTAAGAGAAATGGAAGCAAAGAAACAACATCAGAAAGGTATAAAGTAACTCAGACCAGAATTAATGCCTGGAATAAAAAAAGAAATATTTCAATACATTGCATCTGAAGTAATGAATCAAATCTAGAAACATATGGGGGAAACACACTGCCCACCAGAACAAATGCGGAGAATACTATTGCAGCTGAAATGTATGAATTAACAATGTCGGAAGCAAAGAAACAATAGCAGAAATGTAAAGAAGAGCTCAAAGCAGAAATAATTTCTGAAATAAAAAAAGAATTCTTTGAAATCAGAGCATCTGAAGTAGAGAATCAATTCCAGAAATATACAGAGGAAACTCAATTTGGAAGAAACTCTGCAGTAAAAGATTTAATAGCTACCTACCTCTAAAGAATACAATGATAAAAAAAAGTAGAGGATATCAGAAATATGATGGATTCCTGGAATGAGCAATACATCAAAGAAATAGAATGCATGAAGCAGAGTCAAAGAGATATAGAAGAACTAAAAATATCAATCATGAGTCTACAAAACCCTTTGAGTGAAAGCAAAGACAAAGTTTCAGATCTAGAGGACACTGGTGCAGCTAGTGAAAAGGTGAGAAAAGACTTCTTAAAAATAATGAGAATGCAGGCTAAAATAATCCATCACCTGCAAGGTGAACATTGTGAGATTAATTGGCATAAATGAGAATGAAGGAGTCAATACAAATGGTATAAAAAGATTATAGGCAGAAATGATCACAGAAAACTTCCCAAATATGAGGAAACAATTCAACATTCAGGTAAATGAAGCATACAGAACACCAAATAACTTCAACTCAAGTAAAAACACAAGGAGAAATATAATAGTAAAGATCCCAGAAATCCAACACAAGAATAATATCTTGAAAGCTGTTAGAAGAAGCAGGTCACATTCAAAGGAAAACCCATCAGAATTACAACTGACTTCTGTACACAAACCACGAAGGCAAGGAGAGCATGGAGCAGAGTTCTTTAAGTCCTGTATAAAAACAAATTCTAGCCCAGACTATTATACCCTGCAAAACTCTCTTTCAAGTTTGATGGAGAAGTGAAATATTTCCATGACAAAGAAAAACCAAAGAATTTCATGATGACCAAGCCATCCTTACACAAGTTACTGAAACATGTTCTAGAGAGAGACCACAATGACCAGAACTCCATGAATGAGAATGGAAGGAACCCACTAAACAGGGCAAACAATTAAACACAGAAGACAAAGGAGTAAACAACAGCAGTTGAATATCATGACAATCGTAAGTCAACACATTTCAATTATAACTATCAATGTAAATGGACTCAATTCACCAATTAAGAGAAATAGACTGGCACAGTGGATTATGAAACAAAATCAACAATATGATGTATACAAGAAGCACACAACTCAAAAAGACATTCATAGGCTTAAAGTCAAAGGATAGAAAACAATACTACATGCCCCAGCACCTCAGAAAAAAGCAGGAGTAGCAATTCTGTTCTCAGACAGTCTCAACTTCAAACCAAGAGTGATCAAACGACACAAAGAAGGCCACTATATATTGGTTAGGGGAAAAAATTCAAGAGGAAAAGGTAACACATAAATATCTATGCACCAAACACAGGAGCACCCAACTATGTAAGACAAATCTTAATGGACATGAAAAACTGAATATCCAAGACCACAGTCTTAACAGGAGACCTTAATACCTGCTTCTCTCAAAAAGATAGGTCAACCAGACAAAAAATTAGCAAGGAAGTAGCAGAACTGAACAAGAGCTTGGAACAAATGGACCTGGTGGACATATACAGAGTGTTCCACCCAACCACAGCTGAGTACACATTTTTTTCAGCTGAACACGGATCATTTTCCAAAATAGAACACATACTAGTCCATAGTCATGCTTAAGTATATGCAAGAAAACAGAAATTATCCCATTCATATTAACTGACCACAGTGCAATGAAACTGGAACTAAGTGACAAAAGAAACCAGAAAAACCCGCTAAATTCTTGGAAATTAAACAACACCCTATTCAGCAATCAATGGGTTACAGAAGAAATTAAACAAGAAATTCAACAATAACTACAATTCAATGCAAATTCAAGCACAACTTACCGGAATTTATAGGATGTGATGAAAGCAGATCTCAGAGGGAAAATCATAGCTATGAACTCACACATTAAGAAAACAGCATGGGAACAAATAAACATGCTCATGTTATACCTCCAACATCTAGAAAAAGAAGAACAAACCAAACCCAAAGCACAAAGACCAGAAAAAAATCATAAAGATTAGAGCAGACTATACGATATTTGTACATGTGGGTTTGGTTCATTTTGCTTATAAGTATAACTTCAAATGGCCTCCACTTAAATATGAAGTCTTCGAGTTTATCATTCGTTACAGCTGAGTAATACTCCATTGTATTAAAATACCACATCTTTTTTCAACCATTCCTCATGTGACGGGCATCTTGGTTGTTTCCAAGAATTCGCTATCACAAATTACATAGGTACACATATATCCCTATGATAAGATGTTTTCAGTTCCTCTGGCAAAATTCCCAGTAGGGGTATAGCTGGTTTGAATGGGAGTTCCAGTCCTAGTTTCTTAAGGACTTTCCACAGTGATTTCCACAATGGTTGCGCCACTCTACTATACTATAGTCTCCCTAATGTAACTCAAAAGGAGAACTGCAAATAGAAAAGTATAGCACAATTAAAAGGAAAGCAAGAATTTGAGGATTGGACAATGAGGAGAGGGCAAGGAGAAATGTCAAGAAACATGACAGAGGCAAAACCATTCACTTACACACACTAGATGGGTAAGACAATGATCCTGAGAAACATCAGGAGATTTTTGAAACTAGCAATTCAGTGGTAAGATTCTCACCCCGACTAACTATATATGCTGACATCATGTGAACCAAGCAACTGCACTGAATGTAACAAAGTGTAATAGAAGGGTCACACTCGAAAGGCCTGCCATCTGGTCTTCTAAATATGTTCTTCTTGTCATAACATACCAGCTATTACTACACTGCCCTTTTTAAAGGGTGGTAAATGAAAAATAAGACAAAAAAAGTCACAAGACAGTCATGCTACAATGCTACTATGCTGTATATGGATGGATTTCTAAATATCTATGTAAATATATATAAATGTTCATTCCTTTTGAATTTTTTCTTCTTCTTCATATTCTGTACGGACTTAGAGTTTAGTATCTCAATACTTGATGGAAAATACACGTTCCATGTTATGCCTATGATGTCTGATACTTAGACTAATAGTGTAGGTAAACTGAACTGCATATGTTACAGGTTAATAATAAACTTCTCTACTGGAGGGTTAATAACCTAAGTTTGCATATTAAAAATTGGATAAAAAGAAAGGCTGCAAGTTCAGCCAACATTTTGGCCCTAGCCTTTCAAGGTCAGTGAAGACTCAGGACATAGGAGAACCTGTACTATAACATCATGTAACTCAGTTTTTCCCCAAATTTTCTGATCAAGGTGATTGTGAGGCCACAGAGGAATGTAATTCATGATGTATACCGTGCCTAAGGAGAGTCACAAGGAGAGGCTTCTCTCAGGCTTCCACAGAGAGCAAATTAGTCAAGCAATGGCCGTGACTCATCCACAAGGCTCACACTGACAAGAGATCTACAAAGAGTAGTGCAGGGTTATAGGATAAACACTGAGGGTAACTGGCTGACATTATCTGATACAAAAGTTACATTTCTTATTATATAGCTCTTGCTTTAATTTGGTATTAACCATCCTGCAGAAAAGTATAAAATGGAGGTATATAAAATAAAGTTATATTAATACAATGAGCTATGAATGGCTCAAGTCCACAACTTCTGTGGATAACCCATTTCTATTGTGGACTGCTGATCCATGTTGGATTGTTTTATTAACAAAACATATATAAATATATATAAAATTAGCCATCCATCTTGAACAAATTGTAACATACATATCATTGTATGTTACCCTGCTTATGTCATTTATTCTCTTTGATTTTGCTTCTATTTTTCACTCTTCAAGTTAAAATATAAATAAATTTAAAAAATAAATAAAAATTAGAACAGAAATTAATTCAATTGAGATGAAGAAAACAGTTCAAAGAATCCACAAATCAAAATGTTGGTTCTTTGAAAGACTAAATAAAGTTGATAAGCCTCTAGCCAAACTCATTAAAAAGAGGAAACAAAAAATTCAAATACAAGCAATAAGGAATGAAAAGGGTGAAATCATCAACAGACCCAGTGGAAATTCAGATTATCAATAGTTACTTCGAGAATCTTTATGCTCACAGAATAGAAGACACAGAAGAAATGGACAGATTCCTAGAAAGGTACAAATTACCAAAACTGAACCAAGAAGATATAACAACTCTCAACAAGCTGATAACAGCCAACAAAATATGAAATGTAATAAAAAGCCTACCGACAAAGAAAAGTCCTGATGAATTCAGAACTGAATTCTATAAGAAATTTATGGAAGATATAATCCCTATACTCCTCAAACTCTTCAATGAAATTGAAAAGGAAACAGTCCTCCTAAAGTCATTTCTGGAAGGAAATGTTATACTGATACCAAAACCAGGGAAAGACACAAATAAAAAAGCAAACTAAAGACCAATCTCCCACATGAGCATAGATGCAAGACTCCCCAATAAAATCATAGTAAACAGAATACAGTACATCATTAAGAAGATCATACACCATGACCAGGTAGGATTCATCCCAGGGATGCAAGGATGGTTCAATATTCAAAAAATGTGTAAGTATAATACACTATATTAATAGACTGAAATCTAAAAACCACATGATCATCTCAATTGATGCAGAAAAAGCTTTTGACAAAGTCCAGCACTCATTCATGTTCAAAATCCTACAGAAAATTGGAATAGATGGACTCTACTTAAACTTCATAAAAGCTATTTATGACAATCCAAAAGCTAATATAATTCTAAACAGGGAAAAACTGAAATCTCTTACTCTTAGATCAGGTACAAGACAAAGATGTCTTCTATCATCCTTCTATTCACTATAGTTTTGGAATTATTAGCAACAGCCATGAGAAAAGGAGAAATAAAAGGAATAAGAATAGGCAAAGAAGAAATTAAATCATCACTATTTGCAGATGATATAATACTTTTCTTGGAAGACCCAAAATATTCCAACAAGAATCTACTAGAATTGATATAAAAATTCAGTAGCATCGCACGAAAGAAAGTCAATACTCAAAAGTCCATAGCCTTCCTCTACACAGATAACAAACACACTGAGAGAGAAACTATAGAAACAATACATTTTACAATACTACTGTGGAAAATGAAATACCTTCGAGTTCACTTAACCAAAGAAGTCAAAGATCTTTTCATGGAAAATAAGAACACCCTAAGAAAAGGGATTATAGAATATTTTAGAAAATGGAAAGGTATTCCATGCTCCTGGATAGGAAGAACCAACCTCGTGAAGATGGCCATACTCCCAAAATTGCTGTACAGATTTAATGCAATCCCTATCAAACTGCCACCAACATACCTCCCAGACTTGGAGAAATCATTCCTAAAATTTATTTGGAACCACAAAAGACATAGAATAGCAAAGGAAATCTTGGTCAATAAAGACAAGGCAGGAGGCATCACAATTCCTGACTTGAAATTGTACTACAAAGCCACTGTGATAAAATCAACATGGTATTGGCAAGAAAATAGACCTGAGGATCAGTGGAATAGATTAGAAGATGGAGAGGCATCTACGAAAACACTCAGCCATCTTATCTTCGACAAAGGGGCTACACAAGCTCACTGGAAGAAAGATAGCCTCTTTAACAAATAGTGCTGGAAAACATGGCTTTCTACATGCTGAAAACTAACACTTGACCCAGCTCTATCTCGATGCACTAAAAGTCAAAATGGATCAAAGATCTAAACATTAAAACAGAAACACTCAATCTCCTGGAAGAGAAAGTAGGAGGAACTCTTGAAGACATAGCGTTAGACAAAGAGTTCATGAACAAACAGGCATTTGCATAGGAAATACTTGAAAGAATCAACAACTAGTATCAAGTTTTCTTGAGGAGTTTCTGCAGGTCAAAAGAAATTGTCAACTAAGTGAAAAGACAACCCAAAAATTTTGTAAAACTCCTAACTAATAAGCAATCAGACAAAGGTCTGCTCTCTAGAATATATAAAGAACTGAGATATAGTAGGGTCCTCAAATTTAAAGACCCAATCCATAAATGGGCATCTGAGATGAATACACACTTCTCAGAGGATGAAATTAAAGAAGCAAATGAATATATAAAAAATGTACCACATCGCTAGCCACCCATAAAATGCAAATTAAAACACCTGACATGCCATCTCACTCCAGAAAGAATGGCTATCATAAGGAAATCAACCAACAATAAATGTTGGACAGGATGTGGGGAAAAGGAAACACTTCTTCACTGCTGGTGGGAATATAGACTGGTGCAACTATTGTGGAGATCAGCATGGAGACTTGTCAAAAGAGTAGAACTGGAAATCCCATTCAAGCCGGCTATCCCCCTACTGGGAATTTTCCCAGAGGAAATGAAAACATTGTATCATAGTGATATACGTGTACCTATGTTTATAGCAGCACAATTTGTGACAGCCAAATCTTGGAAACAACCAAGATGTCTGTCATATGAGGAATGGTTGAAAAATATGTCGTATTTCTATATAATGGAGTATTACTCAGCTGTAAAGAATGATAAACTTGAAGCATTTATATTGAAGTGGATGCCACTTGAACATATACTCATAAGTGAAATAAACAAGACACACATATGCAAATATTATATAGTCTCCCTAGTATAAGAAGTCATAAGAAGAAATACAATTAGAAATGTACAACAACAACTAAAAAGAATTTAGTCAGATAGTTAGAGCAAACTGATTGGCATATGCTACAGGATACTAATCAGATTTTCTTCTGGATGGTTAACAACCTAAGTTCACAGATTAATAATTGGAGAAATAGAAGATCCGCAAGGTCAGCCAACACTTTTGTCCTAGCCTTTCAAGGTCAGTGAAGACCCAGGACATAGGAGATCCTGTAGTGTAACATCATGGAACTCAGTTTTGCCCTAAATTTTCTGATCAAGGAGATTATGGAGCCACAGAGGAAAGAGGTAGAAGTTCTATAGTGTGCCTGGGGAGAGTCACATGGAGAGAAAACTTTCTCTCAGGCTCTCAAAGAGAGCAAACTGGTGAAGCATTGGCTGTGACTCATTCACATAGATGACACAGACAAAGGATCTACAGAGTAAGGAACATGATTACAAGATAAACCCTGAGGGGAATTGACTGACCTCATCAGACACAACAGCTACATTTTTTGTTATGTATGTCTTGCTTTATCTCAGTCTTAACCATCCAGAAGAAACATAAAAATGAGGTATATACCTTTGGCCATAATAATAAGTTGAGATGTAAATGGCTATAGTCAACAAGTTCTTCAGCTAACTCACTATTATGGTGGACTGCTGGACTGTGTTTGATTATGTCACTGAGTTCAGGCACCTATAATGATTTAATGACAACGGAATGCCCATCTTTGACAGGTCTAGACAAAAAAATGGGGATACAAAGGAAGAACCATGATGTGTGTGTATAAATAGTACAGTTAGGATAAATATGAAGTACTTCTGCATAATTCTATGAGAAGCAAGATTTGCACTAATAGTGGTTCACAAGATGTTATGTTGGTTTCTAGTGCTATGGACAACCACTAAGATGATAACAAGGTAGGAAGTATTATTTATTGAAA
>PVKA01019659.1:0-41675 GCA_004027165.1 Ctenomys sociabilis
AAAAAAAAAAAAAAAAAAAAAAAAAAAAAAAAAAAAAAAAAAAAAAAAAAAAAAAAAAAAAAAAAAAAAAAAAAAAAAAAAAGTCAGATCCTACAGGTATAATAAAAGCACTAAAAGAAATCCCAATAAGGTTTTAATTCTGATTGGGAACATTAAGGAGGCCTAATTAGGAATTTTGGTATTGAGATTTTAAGAGATAGCTAAATTTTCTATTTTTTGTTATAACTAAAGCCACATGGCAAAAGCTCAGTGGTAAGTTTAGATACTACTATATTAGTCTCTTTTGTTGTGCACTTAAAATATTTCACAATAATAGTAATACCATATGTGATTTAGAGAAGATAAAAACATCCAAGTGGAAAGAAAATATGAATAGAAGCACAGATTTCTGAAATGCAGGGCTAGTGTTGGAGGCGAGAGCTGGAAAATATGATTATTTTAGTGAGGTAAGATAAGGTCAGAACATGAAAGTTTAGCTAAGTGGTCTTGGCTGAGAGGCCTGTACTAGAGGGAGTGGGTGGCCCCCTGAGGTTTCTGATGAGTAAGATGATATAATACATTGTCAGGTTTCATTGGCAGCAGCGATGGTGGTACAGCAGAGAAGCAGAAATTAAAAAAGGAAGGAGGGGGACAGACTTTATTAATGCTGAAGACATGGAGAGATTGGGGGCAGGGAGACAGGGAGATCCTCTGACCTGAGTCAGGAGGGCTGAAACTTTATGGAGTTTTGCTAGGGGAAGAGTTGGAGAGGCAGGTTTAGTGATACACAAGGAGTTGATTGGAGGCTCATTTCTGTGTGTGGGAAAGGTAAAAGGAAGTTGTATATAGGGCTGGAGTGGGGAAGGAGGAGGAAGTGGTCATTGGAAAGATAAGCTGTTGTTCTGGGGATTCAGTCATATTGAATCAGGCCATAATAATTTAGCACTTTGTACTCTGGCTGGAACCTATCATTTCAATCTTCTAGTTCTTATGAAGGCGTGATGAATCTCTTAGACTGCTGCTGCTGAATAGGGGGCATCAGTTTGGGGGTGATGAGATTGGTAGGATGATGGTTCATGCCCATATAGAAGCTAGTGTCAGGTTTTTTGTCCAGGATGAGAAGTTTATCACTAGTGAAGGCTTACATCTGAGACTGAAGAAATCTTGTGTGCCACCTGAAAGTCATTCTGGGTTTTTCGAACCCCTAGTTAGAAGACATGCAGGCAACAGTTGTGAACCACTCAGGTGACAAGGGCTCAGGATCAGGAAGTGTGAAGCTGCTGGGTGGAGTGGAGTTATCTGGGTACCACTTGGCTTAGGTGATGTGAAACCAGGAGGGCAGGCTGGCTGGTGACTTTTCCCACTGTTGTGAGAACCACCAAGTGAGGACCTTTCCATGTAGGATACAAGACAGGGTCTCTCTGTGCTATGCAGTTTGGATGTAGTGATCTTCCTGTCTCAGCCTCCCCATCTCTGGGATTACAGGTGTGTACCACTATGCCTGGTTCTGGGGCTGGTATGGAGCACGGTACCGGGATATCCAACTCAGGACTTGTACTTGCCAGGTGGGCGCTTATGTCCCCGACCTATCTCCCTAGCCCTCACTTCATGGTTTTGCCCTATAAAAATCCCTAGAAAAGGCAGATTCCTATGCAACCCACTCAGGTCCCTTTCTGTCCCTCTCTTGGACAGCTTTCTTTCCCCACTAAATATATTCTGCTCTTAACTTCCATTGCTCCTAAAATTGATTCTTCTTTAGAGAACACAAACTCATCCCAGGTATCTTTCAGGTTGGGAGTTTCATTCCCCTATATCATTGGCAATGGGATCCAAATTTTCTTTGTGGCTATAACATGGAAGATGTGTAACATGTGTTGTTAGTTACAAAGGGGAATAAAACATTCATATGTCACTGGTAGGAATGTGAAGGGTCATAGCTTCTTTGGAAAACACTGTGTTGGTTCTTCAAACATAGAGCTATCAAATGCTCCAGCAACTCCACTTCTATTACACTGGCTAATTTTTACATTGTATAGACAAAAGCTTGTCCCTCACAAATTAAAGTAGAAGACAGGTTTTTTTTTTTACAGCTTCTTCAGCCATTCAGTTTGGACTTATACCAGGGATTCTCCAAAGAGCTTCTATGCCTCCAGTTTTGAATGGAACTGTATCCTTAAGATCTATTGTTCCGAGGCTTCTAGATTCTTCAGTTAAGCAGCTACTGCCTCTCTGCTATGCATAAAATCATTGAGGATCATCCCACCTCTGATCCTATATGTCTACCTCATAAATATTTATACATATGCACACAGTCTGTTCTTCTAGAGGACCCTAACCAATACCACTAGACAAGAAATCATTTTGTATTTCAGAGTATTTGGTTAATGCCTTCGTCTGTGCACACTAATACAACAAAACACCATAGACTGGGTGGTTTATAAACAAGAAACATTTATTCCTCAGTATTCTAGGGGTGGGAAGTCCACAATCACGACATATGCAGATTCAGTGTCTGGTGAATAGCTTGTTACTGTTTCGTACATAGCTGGCATCACATTGTGTTCTCACAGAGTGGAAGGATGAGGCAGTACTCTGGAAACTATTATGAGCACTGTTATGATTCTCGTATGCTTTGTTCCCTCTCAAACTCATGCAGGAGTTTTGTCCCCACTGTAAGCTTTATGAGGATTAAAGTCATCAGACTGGAGTCCTGTGACTCAGTATTGACAACTTTGTCCACCCATTTTGTACTTTAGTTTTCTTCATATTCAAAGTAGTGAGGGCTGATCAGAATCTTGGTTATCTGGTGAGAGTGTTCGTAGCACAAGATAATGAAAGACAAAGAGAAATTTGCAGGTTCAGGGAGAGTGGGAGGTCAGTACCTCAGTTTTGGCAAAGACAAAGACCTCTTTGGCTGCTGACTTTTGATTAGCTGGGGAGGAGCATTACTTTTCCTGGAACAGTGACTACAGTAAGAAGGAGGTGGTAGAATGAGGAACAAATTTGGCCATCACACACAAAAAAAAGTTAGCAGCTTTCCTCACACCTGGGTACTTGCTTTCTCTGTATTATTCTCAGCAGATGTTATCTTGTCCCAGGAGCACAGGGGCTCCTGGATTACATCCCACCCAACCAGGAAGCCTTCAGTCTTCAGCAAAAACTTCCTTATTCCTGAAGCAAGTTGACCTCTGCCTTGTGACTTTGGAGTCTGGGGTTCTGCCCCCACAGATCTATTATTTGGTTTTTATTTTGGCGGAACCCAGGATTGAACTCAGGCCCTTCTGCTTGCCAGGGAAGTACTTATTTCACTGAGCCATCTCCCCAGCCCCTCCTACGGATCTATCACATAGCCTGGTCCCCAACACCAAAGATTTATTTTCTTGACAAAAATACAAAGTGATATAATTAGGAATGGAGACAGAACCTTGGTTTGTGAAGTCTAAAGCTTGTATGCACTTAAAACGCCATCCATTACTACAAACATCACAAAAATGGAGACATAAAATCACACTGTTTTGATTAATAAAACAAGAAGGCCTCTAGGAAACTTCCCCTTCTTTCCTATGCCTTTATTTTGTTCTTTATTCATGTTTGGGTTTCTCATATAAGAGAAACCATGTTATTTAAGCTTGTGTATCTGATCTATTTCACTTAACGTTCTCAAGGTGCATCAATTTTCCAACAAATGACTCATTTATCTTTCTTTATGGTAGTAGTAATCAATGGTGTATAAATGCCAACTTTTTTTTTAATCCATTCCTCTTTTGATAGATATGAAGGCTGTTTCCAAGATTTAGCTATTGCAAACTGTGCTACGAATGGGTATACATGTATCACTGTAATATGATATCTTCTTTCAGGAAGACACTTAGAAAGAGAATAATGGATCAAACAATTTCTAGTTTTGGCTTTTTGAGGAAACTTCATACTGATTTCCATAGTGGTTGTACTAGCTTACATTCTCAGCAGCAAAGCAGAAAGGTTCTTCCCCCATTCCAAATTCACCAGCATTTAACCTTTTTTTTCATGTATTTATTTCACATTTGTGTGGAAATGACTATCCATTTCAGTTACCCATTTTTGGGTGGGTCTTTTATTTTGGGAGTTTAATTTTTCTGAGTTTTTTTTTATATATTCTAGATATTAGTCCTCTGTCCAACAAACAGCTGGCAAAAATTTTTTTCCCATTGTGACGGTTGTCTCATGTTGTTGGCTTTGCTGTACAGAAACATTTTAATTTGTAGGATCTTTGTCTCAGCAATGAGAAAAAGTAACTAAGACAAAAAATTAAGACTGAGACAAATTTTGTCTTAGTTACTTTTTCTTATTGCTGAAACAAAATAAGCAACCCCCAAAGTTGAGGAAAGGTTTATGTGGCTCAGAGTTTGCAGAGGTTTTAGTCCATGGCTGGCATGCTCCAAGGCAGGGTGGCATGGCAGAGGGCATCACAGAGGAGGAGCCATCCACAAGTAAACAGACAAGAGCAAGCAAAAGAACTTAGCAGCTTCTTCTTGCCCCTTTTATATTCTATCTAGGATACTGGGTTTAAGGCAGTAGCAAATCACCTGGAGGGCTGATTTAGTAATCAGCACCCTTAATCCTAGCATTGCACCATGAATAAATCATATACTCTAGATCCAGCCCTACCTTGACTGCATGAGGCTTTATGAGGACATCTAGCCATAAGCCATACCAGTCCCAATTATCAAGTCTTGATATTATTTCTTGTGCAATTGGTTTTCTGTTCAGGATATCCTTGGTTATGCCTGTCTCCAAGAGTTCTAGCCATTTTAGGTAGAACACTCAACAGCAGGTTGAGTGTTTCTCTTTCAATATTTAGAGCTATAATCCATTTTGATTTTAGTTAAATAAATGTTAAGAAACATGGGTTTAGGTTGGTTCTCTTGCACGTGGATAGTCAGTTCTTCCAGCACCATTTATTAAAGAGGTTATCATTCCTTCAACCTAAATTTTGGCCACTCCATCAAAGTACGTAACTGAATATGCAGAGATCTGTTTGTCTTCCTTATTCTGTTCCCTTGATCCACATGTCTGTTTTTAGATTGCAAATACCATGAAGTTTTTAATTGTTATAGCTTTGGAGTAAACTTGGAACCTTGATTTTTGATGCTTTCTGCCTGAGTGTTTTGGCCTAGGCTTGCTTTTGCTATTCTAAGTCTCTTCTGCTTCCATATGAATTTCAGGGCTGTTTTCTGTCGTTCCGTGAGGTATTTTGATTGGGACTGCATTAAATCTGCATAATCAGCTTTGGAAATATGGTCATTTTGAATATATGTTCTGTCTATCCAGGAACAAGGATTATCATTCTACTTTTTGATGTCCTTTTTCATTTTCTCTTCAAAGGTCTGTAGTTTTCATTGTGGAGGGCTTTTACCTAAATTCCTCATTTTTCTTGATGCTATTGTGGAAAGTATGGTTTCCCTAATTTTTTCTTAATGTTATTGGTGTGCAGGAATGTTACTGATTTTTGTGTGTTGACTTTGTATCCCACTAATGCTACTGAATTTGGTTATTAATTGTAGTGGTTCTTTTTTTTTTTTTTCGGTACTGGGAATCAAACTCAGGACCTTGTGCTTGGCAGGTAGACGCTTCTGCCAGTGAGCTACATAAAGGGCTAACTGTAGAGTTCTTTAGGTGGAATTTTTTTTTTTTTGCAAATAATTTGACTTCAGATAATGTGTGTGTGTGTATATATATATATATATATATATATATATATATATATATATATATATATATATCCATCCTGATGGTCTGATGGCTCTGGCTAATGTTTTGAGAATTATATTGAACATGAGTGGTGAAAGCAGACATCACTGTCTTGCTCCTGATTTAAGAAGAAAAACTTTCAGTTTCTCTCAGTTTAATATAGTGTTAGCTGTTGGTTTGTCATAAGTAGCTTTCATAAGATTGAGATAAGTTTCTTCTGTATCTACTGTTTTCAGTTTTTATCATGACTATCAATGTTGAATTTTGTCAAAGATTTTATCTGTCCTTTGAGATGATCAGGTGACTTCTGCTGTAATTCTGATTCTTACCTTTATAAATGATTCACTGTTTTTCTATCAGCTTTTAAGATTTTGTCCCTGTTAAGGACTTCTGGTACTTTGAGTATAGTGTGATGTAGAAAGATTCTTCTTGATCATGGTTACTTGGGGTTCTATGTCCCTCACTTATCTCTATTTTTGTTTTTCTATTTTGAATGTTTCCTGCCATTATTTCTATGGACAGGTTTATTACACCATTGGTGTTGTCTTCTGATTTTTCTATTTCAACTAATGTTTTTTAAAACTAATCTTTTATTTCTTTATTTAGTACAGGGTCTCACTATGCAGATTAGATTTGTAGTGATCCTCCTGTCTCAGCCTTCCTAGTGCTAGGATTATAGGCATGTGGGGGCTGGCACTGTGTGCTCAGGGTTCCAGGGCCGGCATGGCCTGGGGTACTGGGGAACAAACTGGGTCCTTGTGCTTTCCAGGTAGGCACTCAGATCACCGAGCTATCTCCCCAGCCCTCAACTAATCTAAAATAAGCCTTTTTTGGGACATCTAGCAGTTATTGGTCCATTTTTCATGTTCTCATTTTCAAGGTAGCTCTGAGTAACTGGTCTGAAAGCATCCTCTCTTCTCATCCTGACATTGTAGCCTCACTTGGCTGCTTCTGCTGCCCATGCTTTCAACATAAACTTCACTGTCTTGGGCTTTTGTTTGGAACACTTTCATCAACTCTTAATTCTTTACTACACTAATCATTAGTATTTTGTATCATTTTGTTTAGTTCAGCTAGCTTTTTATTAGTTTTCTGTATGCTCTCTGATCACTTTAACATTTCCATTATCCATTTAGTTATATTGTCTGTGATCCCAAGGAGCACCTCATTGATCTGTTTTTACATTCCTTTTACCTTTTCAAATAATTTAGGTGTATGGATTTTGTTTCCTTCCCTTTTGATGCCCCTAGCATCAGCTTCTGGAGAGTTGAAAGTTTTTGGAGGAATTCTTTTTGCTTTATCTTCTTACATGTCTGTTGTTCTTTGCTTACTTATGCTTTGTGTTTAGGTGTATGGCCACTAATAATATAAAGACTTTACTGTCAGTATGGCGGTCTCTTTAGTCAGCTTTCAAATGATTCACTCTGGGCATGGCTAACTGTGGTCCTTTGCCTTTGTCCTAATATCCAACCACCTCTGTTAATTTGGGAAGGAAGGGGTCAGGGAGACAGCTCAGTGGCCTGCCTCACAAGCACAAGGTCTTGAGTTTGCTTCCCAGTACCAATTAAAAAAAAAAAAAAAAAAAATTGGAAGAAAAGATGCAGTGCAATTGGCCCAACACTGTTCTACAGAGAAAACTCTTTAACAGCAACATTATGTGACCTTGGAAATATCTAGTAAATCAGGAATAGTAATATCATCCAAGAAAAAGTGAATACTGACAAAACAGAACAAATGATATATTTTAACTATAGAAAAGAAATCCACAATAATAGTATAATCATTAAGATGACCCCCTGGATATTGAAATACAGCAAATCAAGGCCTCGCATAGCTCTTGGGTCAAGATGGCGGGCCGCCCGGCTGTTCCAGCATCAAGTCAGTGGCTGGAAGGTATTCAGAAGTGGTACTACAATGCTGCAGGATTCAGTAAGTTGGGCTTAATGAGAGGTGATACAATATAGGAAGATAAAGATGTAAAAGAAGGCATAAGAAAGCTTCCAGAAAACCTTTATAATGACAGGATGTTTCACATTAGGAGAGCCCTGGACCTGAGCATGAAGCATCAGATCTTGCCTAAAGAGCAGTGGACAAAATATGAGGATAAATTCTACTTTGAGCCATATCTCAAATAAGTTATTCGAGAAAGAAAAGAAAGAGAAGAACGGGCAAAGAAGTAATCACATAGCTGAAGTCTGTGGATGCAACTGTCTTCAAAATATTTTTATGAACTTGGTTAACCCTGAAACATATAGTTCAGAAATTATCTGGTCTACAGATACCATAACTTAAATAAATGCCTGTTACATTAAAAAAAATACAGCAAATATATACTAAATGCAATAATTTTATCTACAATAGTGTTAGAAAAGATTGCAATAGTAACAACAGTTAATATATGAAGATTAATAAGACTTAATGGTTATATAACTAAAATTATAGGGAGTTGGGTATAGGAGAATGCAAGAAAAATTTTTTGAAAAATTAAAAGTTGATGGAACAAAGGAGATAAAAATGAGACAAAGGATCCTCTTAAGGAGTGGAAGGACATTGATAGAACTAGATAAAGGTATCAGGGAAAAAAACACATGAGAAATAAAGACAAAAGGAGAAATAATATGGAAAATAAAATAATAAGGAAAATGAGAAAAGTAAAAAAAGGAAAATTCCACAGACTTCTAAAAGCTAGATAAAGAGGAAAAAATGAGAGAAAAGACAAGAAAGACAAAAATTAAAAAATACATACTCTTATGTATTTTTGAATGAGTGGTTTTCTTTCTGGATCCAGTTTTGGAGTCCAGCAATTCAGCAATTTTTTCCCATTGTCTTAGTTATTTTTCACTCGTTGTTGGGACAAATACCTGATACTCAAAATGAAGGAAGGAAAGGTTTATTTTGCTCACAGTTGTGGAGGGTCCAGCTGACACTCCACAGGTCCAAGGCAAATGACAGCAGTTCATAGTGGCAGACAACAATGAAGAGCAGAAGAGGAGCAATAGCTCCAGCGCCCATCAAGCCTCTCTCTTCCTTCTACACCGACTGCAAAGATCAGTGCTCCATGGTGAAGATCATAGCTCCCTCCAAGTGGCATAGTGAGGAATATCAACCTTCTCCAAAGACTAGGATTTCTCCAAAAAGTGAGGCACAGTGCCCAAGAAGCCTTCCTCAACTCCTTTATATACATTTTCTGTGCTGATTCACTCTGGGGCAGCCCACAGCCCTACAGTGGAATCAATCGCACTCTACGTTGGGCCCAATCATGCTCTAGGGTTCAACCAATCATACCCCAGTGATGGCCTAATAGCGCCCCAGGTTGGGCCCCGCCCACCTGCAGGGCTGGGCCCCCATGTCCAGAACTACAGGAGCCAATTCAGCCAAGGTGACAACTGCTACACCCACTTTAACCTTAAGACCTACGGATTTGTGAAGTTACCCCTCTCTATTTCAGAGGCTCCACTGTGTCCACTCAGAAGTGTTCCCACTTGTGCTGGTAGATAAGGAAGTCAGTCAGAGTCCAGATCTGTGATGGATCCAGGAAGTAGAACAATTGCTCAAATATCCATGGCACTCAAGACAGGCCTGTCCTCCCCCTGGGTTGGGAGCAAGTTCTGTGTTCTTCCTGGCCTGAGCTAAAAGCTCCCTCGAGGTCTATTTCTAGACCATTTGTGGCCCTCTTCTGTGGCTGTCTCCTATCCAGTCATTGTCACTTGACTGTTATCTGTAATTGTTGATACACTGGGTCAATTTGAGAAGTTTGTAAGTTTAACTCAGAGGGAAGCCAGAGACCTCACTTTGTAAACATCCTGAGCTTGTAATGAGGGCATGGAGGTGGTGTGGGTGGATAGCTGATATATAGTATGAGAGGCAAAGTGGCTTGCTTCCCCACTTTTTGTTCCTGTCTCTTTTGCTATCTTCTGCACTCTTAACTGTTGTCCCTGTGCCATGCAACCCTGCCTTGGAGTCAGCTGATACTGAGATTAAAGCTGCACAAACTGTGAGCTAAATAAACCTTTCCTTAACGTTGGATGTCAGATATTTTGTCTCAGCAGCATGTGTAAAGTATCTGGTTAACACTGGGCAAGTCTCAAATTCAAACAATCAATCCCTTCCCAGAATGGGGCCTGTCCAAACATTCTCCTGCCATATGGTACTTGTGCAGGGTCCTCTCAGGGTGTTGCCAGCTGTGTGGAAGGAGTCCCCTCCTCTTCAGGTTTTGCCCCTACAGATCAAATGAACAAACCCTAGGCTTTCTCTGTAACCCGTATCTCTGGCCCAGTCCACTGCTGTTGCTTCTCCCTGAAGTCACCAGCACTCATCTGCTTTCTATAGGGCCAGGCTCTCCCCTCAAGGTGCAAGCTGGGACATGAGGGTTGAGTCCAGACTGTTTAACTCCACTGCATTATGGTCCACCTCTCAAGCTTCCTTATAGGTTTTGATTTTCCTCTCATTTCCTTCCTGATTCCTGGCGATCTACTTCTCTTCTTTTGTTCCCCAAGTTATTATTTTCCAGGGGCTGGATTCCAAGTAGAGGGTGAATTTCACTGCCAATCATCACTCTGCCACCTTCATTTAGTCTGGTGGTTTTATAAGCAAGATGTGTGTCCATTTCTTGCCATACTATATGCTATCTCACCTTGGGATTCCAACAAGAAGGCAATCACTTGACATGGTCTTGTTTTTGGAATGGAACTATGAGCCCTAATAGATCTCTTTTCTTTATAACTAATATTGTCTATGGAATTATGTTAAGAACAGAAAATGGACTAATACACATTTCAAAGATACTGCTTCTAAGTATGACCATGTTGACTTCAACACATGAATTTGGGGTAAGTATAAACATTCAATCTGCAGCAACTAGTTAAATTTCTAAATTTCTCAGGTGTGAAAAATGAAGCTTTATCTCACTATTCTTTAGGAGAGGCAATGTGAGAGGCTAATGATAGTTTATCCTAAAATTTTCCTTTTTGTAGTCAGACTTGGAAAGGCAAATTCCTCAGATAGCCTCTGTACTACACTCTGGGGTTATGTGTCCATTTCACAAATACTAATATAGTGCCTACTACGTGTCAGGTACTATTTCAAGTGTTAGAAAAAGGTAGTGAACATGAAATAAATATTGTTGGCCTTATGGAGTTTAAACCATTATTTTCTCCATAATTAAATACTATGCTTTACTTTCATGTGTTAGTTTTGAATCTGTCCATGTACCATGAAAGGGTTTTTTACCTCTCCATCTAGGCAAGATAAGACACAAATTCATCAAAGAATAAAACTGTTAAGCCCTGTGAGTTCTGCCCACAGTATGATTTAAAAACATTATTCCACAGCAAGATGATAATACTTCAATAAAATTATGGAAAAATAAAAATGATAATACAATTTTAATGTTCTTTCTGAATCTTCAGTTTACTCAGTTATCAAAACAATCATACTTTTCTTTACTTAAATCCTTCCAAAGCGTTTCTATTTTTCACAGGATTAAGTCCAAAACACTTAATGTGGCTTTTTGGTGGCACTGCATGTATGACTGGTTCCTGTTATCTCAATTCAAATCACTCCATCTTAGCTGCTCAATGTTCCCACCGTACCTGATTCTGGTTTAATCATTTTATTGTTCCTAGGTCTCAATACCCAACATCAAGAAACTGAAGGAAGTGAGGATTATTTTGACTCACAGTTTTGAGGTTTCAGTCCATAGTCAGCCAGCTCTGGGGCAGAAATAGCACAATGGAAGCAGTAGATGAGGAGGAAATTTGCTCAATGCCATGGCAACTAGGAAGTAGAGAGGAAGGGAGCAGCTGGGGAGAGAGACATGACCCCAGGATCCACCTTTCCTGATCAGGCCTCACCTTCTAATAGCACATTTAACTATAACCTCATCAGTAGATTAACCCACCTATATATATATGTAGCACCCCCACGATCCAATACCTTCCAAAAGCCCTGCCCATGACTGCATGGAGCTTGGGTATTAGCACAAAGATGCAAACCCTAACAGTCTTTTATCTTTACTTTCCACATTTCATGCTGTCACCCTGTGCCAGAAACACTTCTTCCTTCACAAGGTTTATTTCCACTTGCATCCATAATTTCCGCTTAAATGTCATTTTCTCATAGAAGCTATTTCTGTTTCCATCCTATTATATACTGAGCTGTTGCACATTTATACTATTATTTAACGAATATCAACTGCATTCAATCAAGATTTTTATGAAACAATTGGTTTACCACTGTATCTCTGTACCTAGCCAAAGATCTAGCTAATAGTATATGCTCAATAAATGTTTTCAATGAAAAGAGATGCTTTGAAAAAGAACTCAGGGCAAGAAGACTAAACAATTACTTTAGAAAGTAAAAAAGTACTTTATGGCTACATATTATGATGCAATGTAAACCTGAACACAAAAATTAAAAAAGAAGGATTTGATTATGCAAGGAAGACAGTAACAAAGACACAGGAAGGAAATTGGCATAATCATAACTACTTGCAACAGGGGAATCAGGAAAATAATTCTATTTAACAATTCTATAAAAATTTTAGGGGCCAGGGAGATGGCTCAGTGGAAGTTCAATCCCCAGTTCTGCCAAAAGTTTTTTTAAAAAAATACATAAAAAATAAAAATTTTAAATGACTGGAGAAGCATTTATTTTAGGAATATGTTGAGGCAGCTTGGAATGTTAAAATTCAGGGCTGTTACCCATACACTGCTCAGAGTAGAATGTCACAAATATTTAAGAATGATTTTGTTTATCTCTATCTTTTTCTTACGCCCTTAGAATCGCCCCAGTGAGATAATATAAATCTTCCACAGGAGGGCTTAAAGTTTTAGGAAAGAAAGCATATAGTAGTTTCTCTACTTAACTTCCAGGCTCAGTTCTAAGACAATTTGTGTTTCAGCTCTTCCCTTGTTATGCTGCCCATGTGGTGATAGCCAATTAAAATTAATGGAAAATAATCTTCAGTTTTATCACTGTCAAGAAGAGGATATTTTTGGAATGGAATGTTTAATAACATACAGAAAGCATAACCCCAAGGGCCCCTGCAGACCTCTGCCTCCTAGGTAAATGGATGGATGGATGGATATGCCAGGAAAGGTAGGAAAGAGTGTTCAGAGGAATTAAGAATTTAATGATACATCCATACTTAAGAAAGCATAGTCAAAAGAGGTGCACAAGATCTGAATTTTAATGACGGCAATGATGTTGCTAGAAGAAACAAATCCATGATCATTTAAAGCATACAGGAAGAGTCCTAATGAGTCCTCCAATCTTATTCAGAACTAATTGGAAAGAAATTGTTGATAAAGGTTTATTTTCAATTCAGCTCTATAGTTTAATGATGTCTACATATCAGAACAATTATAACTTAAGAAAAATTATAAAAATCAGTGTATTTTCTAGGCTTCATCATGTAACATTAGCAAAACTGATTGCTGTAATTATTTCAACTACTAATAACAGAATGTTATGTGTTAGCCACTATAAAAATTAGTAAGACCCAGTGCCTAGCTTCAAGAAGCTTACTGTGAAGGGGAATAAGTTAACAATAAAAAGAAAAAAAAAAAACCTATAAGATCTTTGATAATAAATGACCCAGGAGATTCAAAAATTTATGAAGCTTAGTAGGAGAAATAGCCTACATCTTATTTAGTCTAACATTTTTATAAAGGAGGTAGAAGTGGGGGTGAAGTTTAACAATAGAAATACAGTTATACTCTGGGATATGAAGCAAAAGTATTCAGGGAGCGGGTATGTAACAGCAAAGGTACAGAAGTGGGAAAGCAGGAGAGTTTTTTAGGAGAGACAAGGACTCACTATGTAGTCCAGGAATTACATAGCCCAGGCTGGCTTTGAACTTGTGGTGATTGTCCTCATAGTCCTTCTGAGTGCTGGGATTGCAGGCATTTTCCAGAATATGAATTACATGGGTTTAGGAAAGAGCGCCATAGGAATTACCACTGGAAAGGGAGGCAGAAGGCAGATTGTGAACAGCTTTTCATTTATTCATTTATTCACTCACTTAGCAAATAGCCACTGATCATTTGTATCTAGTATTGTACTAACCACAGGGAGGATAAAGAAACAGCAGTCCCAAGTGCTGCAACCACAACTACGTATTCACAGACTTTCACTACTAAAGGCCTAGTTTTCAATAAAACTAAGCTCAGGTTAGTCAAATTTATCAATGGTGGAGGTGAGTCTAAGAGATATGCCTTCTCCATTATCTTGCAGGGATTCAAAAGCACTTGTAAGGAGGAAGAAAATCTCACGTTTACAACCCATTATACTTCCAAGTGCAGTAACACTCTAGTTTCAAGGAAGTGGGTCAAATTCCTTTGCAGGTTTACAAGGATTTAACCTGTTCTTTTCTTGGAGAAGTGGCTTTTGTAACTTATGCCACAAGAGGCTGTCTGTCCTGGTGAGAGTGATAACATGGTGATGATCCTATCCCAGTGGTCAATCCACAAGTCTGATCAAATTTGGTCATTAGCAACTGAAACTACTGCTAACAAATTCCAAGGACAAACTCATGCAACTGTTTCTAGCTTTGAGCATGACTGGCATATCAATCTATAATTTGATTGTGGCACACCTAGAGGGTCTCTTGAAAGGACAGGAGCCCAGATTTTAGAGCAGCAGAAATAAGTTTGTGGGCTAGTCAAGTAAAGAGGGTGTGTCCTCATTTGAGCTCTTTTAAAAAGAAATGTGAAATAACAAATCATTAAAAATAGCAAATCATTAAAAATAGCAACTGAAATGCAGAACACTTACATAGCTGACAATTAAAATGAAATGTAAGAATGCATTAGAGAAAAGGCTATAGCAAATTATTAATTCAAGAGGTATATAATAAGGCTTCACAGGCCAAGTGTTAATTGGGCATAAGGTAGAGAGGAGCAGGGGCTTAATAACTGTTCTCAGATTTTTTTTTTTTTTGTTTTGTTTTTTGAGGAACTAGGGATTGAACTCAGGCTCTCAAGCTTACCAGGGAACCACTTATTCCATTGAGCCATCCCCCCAGCCCTTACTGTTCTCAGTTTAAGAGTTAGTGGTGGAACTCTTTTTTTTTTTTTTAATTTATTTTTTATTTTATTGAAATACAAATATCAATCAGTTTTAAGACACCTTAACAAGACAGATTCGACAAATCAATACATTGCAAACTGTTTTCGTACTGTTTTGGTATCGTACAAGGTGCATACATGATATTATATTTACAGATATTATTTTAGCAGATATCTCTTATCAGTGAATTAAGAGTGTAGCTGTTTACTTATCTTATTTTTTATACCTGAATTATATCAAAAATTCAATAATTATTTTCCTAGTGGATTACCATAGTACTAGAGGCCGACATAATATCCTGTCCAACCACGATCAGTGCAAATCTTGCCTCTCATAGGATTATGTAGAAGCACAGCATTATCTATCCCAACTGTACTGTTTATACACACACATCATGATTTTTTCTTTCTATACCAAACAGGACTACAAGATAAACCCTGAGGGGACTTCACTGACCTCATAAGAAATATAAAGTACATGTGTTGGTATAGAGGTCTTACTCTATCTAGGTCTTAACCATCCAGCAGAAAAGTATAAAAATGAAGTATACATTGCGGGGCCATAATATTAAGCTGAGCTGTAAATTGCTATGGTCAACAACTTCTTTGAATAACTCACTATTGTTGTGGAATGCTGGACTGTGTTGGATTGTGTTGTCGAGTTCAAGCACCTAAGTTAGTTGAATGACAATGGAGTGCCCACCTTTGACAGTGGTGGAACTCTTTGTCCTCAGGGTTTTATCGTAGGCCTGCTGTTAAACACTTCAGAAACCTCAGCCAAACTTTTCATCAAAGGTTCTTGTACAAAGATTCTGATCTTGAGTGGCCTCCCCAGGGACTATGAATTTACTATTCTACTTGCCCATTTACACATCAGCCTTCTGGTGTCTCAAAGCACCTAATTCTTAATCTTTTACCTCTTCAAACTGAAATCTATATTGTGCCAGCCCAGTTAGGAATATAGCCTAGATTTGATCCTGCAGACAAAGGTAGAACCCATTCTTCTAAATTGAATTTCTACTTGGGTAACTTTCTGTAGCTTAGAAAGGAAAACACAGCAGAAATACCATACATTTAACTCAGGCAATACACTCCTGACACCATGCTTGATGCTATTAGAAAGAAGAGTGACAGAGGGAAACTGCTAGGGATATAGGACAACACAATTTAATAGACAGTATATGATTAGCTACTAATTTCTCTCCTTTGTAATGTTAAAAAGCTACCTTTGTCAAATTGTGTTGCTGCCATGATGACAGTTACTAAGAAATGCAGATGTGCATATGAATGGATTTTAGAGTTTTCTTTCTTTTTTTTTTTTTTTTTGGTGGGAGGATAAAGCCCCATCTTGTACATACTAGGAAAATATGTTTTGCAAAGATGGGCATTTTCCTTTGGACAGATCTCAACCTATATCTATATAACTATGGTATATACACAACAATTACGGCCTGTCGTACAGTAGTTAGAGCACTGGACCAGATATTAGTGAAGATGTAAGATTACAATCAAAGTCAAGCTTCTACAGAAGCTGAAGTTTACAAGTTATGTTAAGCTTTCTTACAAGGAAGTAATACTTAAGGAATGAAAGGCAAAGTAGAATTTATGAATTTTGGAACTAATATTTTAAAGAATTATTAACCCAGATGAGTTATCAGTTTACCTGAGGTGGCAAAGCAAATTCAAAGAGCCAGGAATAGATCACAGATATCAAGATCTGTGCATACCCTACTTTATGTAGTAACTATTGAAGAATAGCAAACAGGTGCAAGAAAATATATAACTTAAAAAAGCACATAAAATGCAAAGTGTCCAGCACAATGTCTGGAAGCAGTCTTCACCATTACATTCATCGTTGTCATAATGATTAAGGGGACATATTTTGGTATTACTCAGATGTTGATATGAGTCCCAGTTTTGTCATTTACTGTGTAGCTGCCTTCTCAAAGGCCTAGTTTCTTCACTTATAAAACTAGAATAAAAGTAGTCTGTATTTATTCAGATATGTGTGTTAAATGAGACAATGGATTTAAAAACATTTAATGTATTATAAAGCAGGTGGAAACTATTCAAGCATTAACTCCTCTATAGCATTTATTAATCTATACATGTATACAATATCAGAGAAAGACCCTACAGTATTGGCAGAACTCTTTTACCTTGTCAAAAAGAAAGTTAATAACATTTACTAAGCTTCCACTATATTAGAGTACAAGAGCATTAAAAAAAATGGGAGAACATTTTTTGTTTTGTTACTGAGAATTAAACATGGGTCCTTGCACTTGCCAAGCAGCTGCTGTGCAGCTGATCTATATCCTCTGCCCGCTAAAACTTTCAACTGACACTAGGAAAGCTATTCAGGAATATTTGGCTTTCTCATTTCAAAGTTAAGCTAGTAAGGCTGGGATTGGGGATTTGTCTGTTAAGTTTTGGGGTCAACCACCATGAAAACCAAGAAATATCAAAATATTAAAAAATATAAAATTGAATAGCATGCCATATGTATCCCAGACAGTTGTACAAATTGTCATGTATATACCAAGTGATTCATAAACATTACCAATTAAAAATTAACTTATAAAACAAATTTCAAATGTGTGGGTTGGAATAAATTAATTTAAATTTGTTTATGTTAGATTATGTCTGCAATATAGAATAGTAATATTTATTTAGGAGAATGCATATAACTATATATAACGTGCCTTGATCATTTGAACTTAACTCTTTTCCTCCTTATATCTTCCTCATCCAAGAGTAAAACACATACAAAAAAAGATAAAATTGCAATCATTTCCCAAAATGTTGACTTTGGTTGGGTTTTCTAGGTACAGACTGAGGCAGAGATTTATGTGTAGGTTTACTTAAGAGTGCTCCCTGGAGCAGCACCTGTCAGAAGAGCAGGATTAGACAGAGAGAAGGTCATGTACAGGACAGCTGCCACAGAGGCTTTAACTGCCTTCACAGGTCACTCTAGCACTAGGATGTTTCTTACCACCCCAACTGAGGAACGATGCCTTTGTACACACACAACTGACCAGTCACTGGATTTGGGTTCCCAGAAGAGGTTGCAACTTTGGGTGAGGTGCTTTCCTTCACAGAAGGCAAGTTTGGACAGGAACTCAATTGTGAGACATCAACAGCCGAAGTTCCTGGCAGATGCACCTTGGGATCTGGGCAACACCATAGAATTCACTTAAATATCAACAGGATTATTGTGGGGTTTGAGGATTAAGGGCAACTGTCTCTATAATTTTTATATTTTCAAAATCTGTCACAACAGACATAGAATTGTTCTAAGAACCAAAACACTCAGCACTATTTCTAAAGTACTCAATAAAATTTACTTAGTATGTGCTGAGATTTTTTTCCAGTGGAAGACTAGAACCTAGGGCCACCTCCATGCTGGGCAATCACTTTACAACCAAGCTATATTGCCAGTCCACTTTGTATTTAATTTATACATACAAAGTAATCATAGGAAAATTTATTTAACATCTAATATATAGATATGTAATTTAAAAAGAAAATCTATAAATACAGATATTGTCAAGAAGAATGAAACTGTGAGATACAATTTAAAATAACACATAGGTCTGGCTACTCATCTTGGTTTATATTGTTTTATCTGATCTGAGAAATTCTTTATGACATTCTTTCCAGCACTGCTCATCAGAATATTTTATGCTGACAGAACTTTTTTTGCATCTGTGCTGTCCAGAATAATAATCACTAGCCACACATGGATAGTAAACATTTCAATTGTGACCAGTACAACTAGGAACTAAATTTACAGTTTTAGTTCTTAATTGATGTGTACATCAACAACTACATGCTATTAGCAGCTACTATCTGAAACAGTGCAGTTTAAGAACCTTAGTCAATGGTTAGAAACTAGATCTAAAACAGTATTTTGCTCTTGAACATGGATAAGTTCTTCACCTCAATACTCTAGTCCCCTTATCCTAATTTCAATTATCTCATAATGAGGTAAAAGAAATGGGAAGAGCTAAGTGTCAAGGAGTATATATATGTCTGTATTGTTAGATATTTTTTTACATACAAAAGGAAGCATTCAGTGGAAAGTTATATGATAAGTTAATTGCTATGTATTATTTTTGGTTAATAACCTGAAAAGAAAATTTGAAAAGGCTGTTTAGTCTTCCGTAAGTACTTCTACTTAGGAAGCCAAAAAAGACTTTTCAATGAAAAGTAAATCACACTCATTAAAAAGATTCAATCACACTGCTGATATAGTAAGGAAGGTAACTGCAGAAATAATCTGTACAAAATTGACTTACAATGCGAAGTCTCCTCCTATTCAGGCAAGCTCTGTGCGTGGGGATAACTCCCTAATAGTAGCCATGTTTGTGGAGGAAAGACAGATCTCTATTTGTACCTCAGCCTTACCAGTCACTGGCTGTGTCTATCTGAAAAAGTTACTCAAATTTATAGGACCTTCATTTCCCTATAATCAAATGGTTACATTCGATTATAGCGTAATCAATGTAGAAAGGTACATCTACTTGACACATAGGGAGATTAGTGATAATGTGTGTGACCTGGCACACTAGTGCTAATGAGTTTTATTCTTAAGTATTTTTATTGATAAAGGGGAAAATATAACTCCCAAGTTGCTAGATGTCAAATATACCAAGTTTATGTCTCCTGAAATCAAAGAATGAAATCTAAAGGACAATATAGGTGAAGAGTAGGAAAGGACTACAAAGACAATATGCAATGTATTAATTGTTGTAACTCTCCCACCAACCTGTTTTGAAGCTGTCTCATTACAATTTTTTTCTCAATAAAATTAATAAAAAAAAAAAAAAGAGGAGGAAAGGTTTGTTGGGAAATAGGAGTAGCTCTTGAGAGACAGGTGTTTGGCCATGGAGGCCCTTCATCAGAAGTAATTTATACAACACAGTTACAATGTGGGTACAATGTGGGTCAAACTGAGATCAACCTATAGGATTATAAGTATGGCTGCATAGCTAATAACTGGTCTGACTGAGAAGTGGGTCATGTAGCAAGGATGCCTGGAAAAAAAACAAAGGTATTTTTGGGAAGCAATGGGTCTGATCCTCTGGTCACCCACCTGGCTAATTAATGCCCACCTGGACTTTACTGGACCAGATGATACCAATTAAGCCATAATTCCAAGTAAATGTTTAATGTTTTGGGAATCACGTAGACCCAGTGATCGCATCTTTATCTTCAGGCCTGGTCTACTTCAGATTTGCCTTCAGCCACAATTCCTGCATCTTTATCTTATTTACTTATTTATTTTGTATTTTAGGGATGGGTCTGCAGGGTGTTCAGAGTCTCACTACTAGATTGGACTCACAGTGATCCACCTGTTTATAGCCTTCCAAGAGCTGGGATTACAGGCATGTGCCACCACGCTCAGTCTCCACTGCCATCTCAGCATACCTCCAGGGTGGGGCTGGCACAGCAGGCCTAGTATTTATTTTTGATAACTTTTTTCACAGCCTAGTTCCTCTGTGACTGTTTTAATTTCTAGGTAACTTAGATGCCTATTATGTTATGTTCAGAAAACAGGTTAGATATAAGTCCAAATAATAAAGTTTTAGTACTAATTAACTAGCATAAGTATTAAAGTATAAAAAAATGAAAGTGCAAAAAAAAAGTATTAAACTATAAAATAATTTCTGGTATATGTTGCATTATATATACTAATCATAAATATAACTTGCTCTATTGTTTATTCAATAAATGAAAGAATGCCTTTCCCTATTCTTTGTGTTCTTTTACCTTCAAAATGGTTTGTTGTAACTAAAACAATTTTGTCATAGGTACTGTTGCTATTTGTATTTTCACAGATCTGTAAAGAACATCAAATAAATTCTATTGAGATTTTTTTTTTTTTTTTGGTCTAGACCTAGCAAGAGACATTTGGCCTAACAGTAAGAAGGAATATTATGAGCAACAACGTATTACTGAGTTTCTATCCATAGACACTTTTAAGATGACATATCATTCTTTGTGAAAATTCCATAATTTATGGCAGCCAGTCTCCAGGGGACAGTCTACAATGATCCCTGCTTCCACAGCACTGATGCCCTTCAGTAATCCCCTGCTCAACTTCAATTTAAGTTGGCACGGAATATGGCAGAGATGATATGTGAATTTAAAGGCTTAGTCACAGAAGGCATTGTAGCTCTTGCTTTGGTCTCCTTGATTAATCACTTGCTCCCAAATAAGTCAGCTGCATATTGTGAGGACATTCAAGTGGCCCTGTGGAGAGGCCCATGTGGTCAACAGTCTTTGCCAACTCATTAAACATGTCAGAATCACTCTGAAAATGGATTCTCCATCATCAGCTTCAGATGAACACAGTCCTTGCAAATATCTGACTGCAACCTTTTAAGGGACTGAGACAAACCTTCCAGAGTAACTCTTGAATTCCTAACTCTCTGAAATTATGAGATAGTGAATGATTTTTATCTTAAGTCACTAAATTTTAAGGATAGTTATTATGTAGCAATAGTTCATACCATCAATCAAGTATTTTTACTGCTATGCAAAATATCCTGCTTATGGGCTGAACCATGTAATCACTCAAATTAATGCTTGCTTTATAACTTTAGTGTTTTAATACCTTAACACGTCATAAAGTTGACATCCTATAATGTTCTCACAAAACAAGAATATGAGGGGCCAGTGAGATAGCTCAGCGGACTAAAGTGCTTGCTTAGGCAAGCTTAGGCAAAGTGTGGGAACCACTGTTCAATCCCTGGCACCACATGCCATGCCAGTCCCACCCCCAGGACCAACTGAGTTGGTCACAGTCTGGGCATAGTGTCAGATGCCTGTAATATCAGCACTATGGAATCTTAAAGCAGGAGGATTGCCAGGAGCTGTATGGTAAAACTCTGTTAACAACCAAATATATAAACAAAACAAAACAAGAATATGCCAATCACACTTAATAAACATTCATTAAATTCAAAAGTATTATTCTAATTTCTGCAAGTACACAGCCTCTAAAGACTAAATCTTAAAAGAGCAGGCGCAGGGGCTGGGGGTTCACAATTGAGACTGGGCGTGGTGGTGCACGCCTGTAATCCCAGCTCTTGGGAGGCTGTAAACAAGTGGATCACTATGAGTCCTATCTAATACTGAGACCCTGAACATCCTATAGATCCTTCACTAAAAAATAAAAAAATCTTAAAAGAAACAAAACATCTAAAGAGATCAATAAGGACAAACAGGATTAAAGTAGTAACCAAAAAATATCCCCAAGGATGGGGATATAGCTCAGTGGCACAGTGCCTGTCTGACAAGCATGAGTTTGATTCCCCAGTACAAAAAAAAAACCAAACTTCCCCAAAAGTAAAACCTATAGCCAGATGCTTCTCAGGTGAATTCTACCAAGAATTTAAAGAATTAATGCAATTATAAAACTAAAGGAGTATTTCTAAAACTCACTTTATGAGTTTACTACCATCATGTCAAAGCTAGATAAAAAGTCCTGATGAACATCCAATATCCCTGAAAAGGAAAAATTCTCAGCAAATATGAAAAAAAACAAATTCAATACCACAATAAAAGGATCAGACACCATGATCAATTAGGAATTAAGAAAATCTCAATAACAATAAAAACAGGGCTTGGGAGATGGCTCAGTGGAATAAGTGCTTCCCTGGCAAGTGCAAGGATGTGAGTTCAATTGCCGGTTCTGCCAAAAAAAAAAAAAAGTGTCAAATTAATAGCAACAAAAACAAAAAAACAATTTTATTAGGAGTAATCTAAGAGTGAAAGAGCTGTAGAATAAAAACTATAACTCACTGAACCAAAGAACCTAAGGAAAGCACAAATAAAATTATGTACTATGTTCACAGACTTGGAGAACTAACATTGTTTATTTTTTAACCAAAGAAATCTCCATATTAAACACAATCACTATCAAAATTCCAGCAGTGTTGATTTTTTTTTTTTGCAACAGAAAAAGAAAAAACCATCTAATGCTTGTAGGGAAATGACAGATATTAAATAACCAAAGTGAACTTGAAAAACAAAAGAATAAAGCTAACATTATCATACTTCTTTACCTCAAATTATATTACAAAAGTATATTAATCAAAACAGTAATAGTACTGTTATAAAAGTAAACATACAGGCTTTTCTTTTCTTTTGGTGGAACCGGGGATTGAACTCAAGTCCTTGCACTTGACAGGGAAGCGCTTATTCCACTGAGCCATCTCCCCGGCCTGACATACAGACTAATGGAAGGAACAAAACAGAGTTTTGAAATAAACCCTTTAAATCAGTTGGTTTTTATAAGAGCACCAAAATGTGCAATGGGGAAACAACGGTTCTTCAACAAATGGTATTGGAAAAACTAGCTCACTACATCAATATTTATCCACAAAAGTAACTTGAAGTGAATTGAAAACTAAATGCAAGATCTGAAATTGCAAAATTTCTATAAGAACATATAAAGGGAAGATCTTTAATACTGGTCTGGTCGATGAATTTTGGATATGGCACAAAAATCACAGGCAACAAAAACCTAGACAAACAAGACTATATCAACTAAAAAGCTTCTGTACATCAAAGGAAGCAATCAACAAAATGCAAAGGTGTCAGGCAGGCTGGTGCTATAATCCTTGTCAGAAGCTGAGGCTGGAGGATCTTTGTGATTGTGAGTTCAAGGCAGCATGAAATGTGCAGCAAAACCTTGCCTCAAAACAATAATAGAAGAAAAAGAAAAGGCAATCAAGAGCAAAAGAGAAAATATTTTCAAACCATGTATTTTATAACAGATTAATATCCCAAATGTACGAGGCTTTAACAGCAAATAAATAAATACCCTGACTAACAATGGGCAAAGGACCCAAATAGACATTTCTCCAAAGATACATAAATGGCTAACAGGAATATAAAAATACATTCAGTATTACTTCTCATCAGCAAAATGCAAACCAAACCCATGAGATACCACGTCACATCTCTTAGAATGGATATTATAAAAAAGGCAAGAGATAATGCATTGTTGAGGGGTGTGGAGAAAATGGAATCCTTGCATAACGTTAGTGGGAACATAAACTGGCATATTATGAAAAACTGTACAGATGTTCTTCAAAATATTAGAAATAGGGGCCGGGGGGTTGGCTCAGTGGAATAAGGCCCTGGCAAGCACAAGGGCCTGAGTTCAATCCCCGGTTCTGCAAAAAAAAAAAAAAAAAAATTAGAGGCTGGGGAGATAGCTTGCCAGTCTATGTGCCTGCCTGGCAAGCACAAAGACCTGGGTTCAAGTCTGATACTACATGCTATGCTGGCTCTGGAAGCACCAGGACAGCCACCGAAACTGGGTGTGGTGGTGTGTGCCTATAATCCCAGCATGGGGGGCGGTGCTCATACAAGAAAATCACTACATGTCTTAACTGCATAGTGAGACTCCAATAAATAAATGAAAATTTTAAAAAATATACACTAGTTTTTCTTTGCCTGATTCATATACATGGTTTTGATGCATTCTCCCTCATATGTGTGTGGATTCTATAAAAGTATGGAGATAACAATGATAGATATTACTAATATTTGTTAGCCATCTCCTTTGTTTATATATATAAGTATATAAATATTCTGGGGTTTTTTTCCCCAGTTTCACTGTGCATTCAGGCCAGCCATAAACTTACATAGTAGCCAAGGCTGACCTCTAAGTCACAGCAATCTTTTTGCTCAGCCTCCCGAGGGCTCTATTCCTATTCATTGATACACACTGTCAAATTTTTCCAGAAAGTTCATACCAAGTTCTACTCACATCTGCCATAATAATAAGAACAGACTCAGCAATTTAAAATATTTTTTGTTAGATGGAAAATAAACTATAGTAGTTTTATCTGCATTTGATTACTGAGTTTGAACTTCTAAAAAAAAAATTACTGGGCAGGGGGGATGGGTCAGTAGAATAAGTGCTTGTCTGGCAAGCACAAGGGCCTGAGTTCAATCCCTGGTTCTGCCAGAAAAAAACAAACAAACAAACAAAAAAAAATTACTAATGTTTTATGTTATCTTTTTGAATTTGTATATTCATGTCCTTTCATTTTTACTGGTCTGAAAGTGATCTTGGCATGTTAAAACTTTAAACATTAAACCTCTAATATGTATTACTAACATTTTTCCCCAGGTTGGAATTATTTTCTTGACATATGAAAATTGAAAATTTTTGGGCTGAGATGGCTCAGTGGAATAAGTGCTTCGCTGGCAAGCATATAGGCCTGAGTTCAATCCCCAGTTCTACCAAAAAAAAAAAAAAAATTTGAATTTTTATATAGTCAAATCAACCTGCTTTATAAAGTTCTTCCAACTCTTTCATAATTAGAAAGCTTATCATTAGAATAAAACATTCACTTGTACTTTTCTAGCCTGTTTATGGATTTTAAAAATACTTTTAATTATTCCTTATTGGAGGAAAAAAAGTTGTCTTTTTTTTTTTTCCTTCTCCCTTTTGGCAGAATCCGGGATTGAACTCAGGCCCTTGCACTTTTTCTATATAGTTAATCATGTCTCCTTCACTTCTACTGAAAGTTATGCCCTTGATTTTTGAGGCTGGGCTCTACCTTGCAAGTCCCCTGGCTACACCTCTGAGTGGATTTACAGGTATGTGCCACCTAAACTCAGCTTCTAAGGAATTCTTATACAATAATATGTGGATACGTTTAATGAGCTTTGTAATCTCATGGTCTGTTTTAGAGCTACTGCTACACTGTGATTACTAAGTACTATCCCCTCATCAAGTACTACATTTTCCTTCAAAGAGCCCGTTTCTTCCAAAGATATGTTTGCTCTCCCTTTTTGCATCTTTATCACGAATAAAACTTTGCCTTATAACCATAAGACAGCTTACACAATTACATTCGTGAGGGCTGAGAACAAATGTACAACATAAAATCATTCAAATTAGATCAGTGGGATTTGCATTAAAGTCAGTGGTGGCCTAACAGCATTAGTGTGAGAAAAAAACATGATAACAGGCAATTGCCTTACTCATATGCTGTCCATTATGAAACTGCACTGTAAGTGAATCTTAAATCTCTGCCCTAGGCATTCTACCACCTAGATGAGACCCGTAAGTATTCATGATTGAATAGTCTAATAAAATAAGCATGTACAAAGAAGAAATGCAGTGCACACTAGGATGTGCTTCAAACTAACAGACAGATATATATATATATATATGGGAGGTTAATGGTCTTTCTTTTTGAGACAGTCTCGCTACAGTTCTGGCCAGCCTTCGGCTTTCTTTGTAGACCAGACTGTTCTACAACTCACAATAATCCTCCTGCCTCTGCCTCCCAAGTGGTGGAATCACAGGCGTGCGCCAACCATGCCTGGCTAATGGTGTTTCTTTAAATGCCAAAGAACTTTTAATTAGTCTGACAAAACGCACCAATTTACAGCAATCTATCCTCCAGTCTGACAAAGTGGCAGCATGGCCAGGATGGGCAAACCGAAGCGAGCAGCCAGCCAGGGCGCAGGCGCTACTGATTAACAGGGACCTGACACCGCCTGAATGGACGGAGTGGAAGGCTGACACGCGTGTTATGTGATGAAATGACGGAGGCCAAATACAAACCTTTTCCTGTCAGGCTTCTCATCTATAAGCCACTTCCTGGAGTTGGTTTAACGGCAGTACACCCGGCCTGGGAGAGCTCGGGTGAGCAGAGCCCGCAGCGCCATCCTCTCCCTGGCCAGCGCGCCCTCAGACCTAAACTCTGGTGGGACCAGCTGCGAACGCTGGCCTGACGTCAGCAGAGCGTGACGTCATCGACGCGGACGCAAGTTCGCGGGGAGGGTCTTTGCCGCTCCCCTCAGAACGCCGCCAGCTCCTGCGAGCCACGAGTTGGTTGCCTTGCGTTTTAGCGGGAGCCTTGGACAGTCAAAGCAGCGGGAGCCGGAGCGCTGCGGGACTCCGGGAGTGGCGGCTTTCTTACTTCGGTCCCTACCTGCGTCTCCTGTGAGGCCTAGCTGTGGCCCCGGCGCGGCGCTCGGCGCGGTGACGCGCACGCAGCCTGAGGCGCGCGCTCGTTCCTCGAGAACCCGGAAGTGCGAGGAAGAGCAGAGCCACGTGGGTCGAGCTGGAGCGCAGCTCGCATGGGGGAGTCTATCCCGCTGGCCGCCCCGGTCCCCGTGGAACAGGCGGTGCTGGAGACGTTCTTCTCTCATCTGGGCATCTTCTCTTACGACAAGGCCAAGGACAATGTGGAGAAGGAACGAGAAGCCAACAAGAGCGCGGGGGCCAGCTGGCTCTCGCTGCTGGCGGCCTTGGCGCACCTGGCCGCGGCCGAGAAGGTCTATCACAGCCTCACCTACCTGGGGCAGAAACTAGGTACCTCGCCCCGCCCCCTGCCCCTTGAGGTGGGACGAAAAGGGGGGTATATACCCCCGGCGGCAGTGGCCTGGGCTTCCAGCCTCCGCACCGCTCCGGCGGCCGGCTCTTCGCGGTCTCCCACCGCTCCTTTCCTTCCTTAGGCTCCCCCAAGCCCCGCCCACCGGCCCGCGCCGCGGATAGGTTGGCAGATCCGGCGGAAGCTCTTGCAGGGCCGCCCCCAGCCCGAGTGGTTTACTTTTGCTTCGTGCGTGGACTGGTGTTATTAATGAAAAGTTAGCCAAACTCTGTGAGCTCGTCCTTCCAACTAGTGACACTGCAGTCAGGGAGCAAAGCTTGGCAGTTAGTTCACCGTAGTTGTATTAATAAAGACTACTTGTTTGGCCTTTTAAGGTTAAGGCCCCCGAATGTTGGATATGGAATCCTATCCCTCTTCATAGTAACTTAGTACATATTTAATGAATGGAGAATAAATGAAAACGGGGCAGGAAGGCAAGACATACACCAAGCCCTAGAAGAGGCTACTTAAAGGAAAATATGGTAGATGCTTTTAGCATCCTGTGTTAAATCTTGCCCCTGAAAATAAAACACAGGATCTCATCCAGTCGACCAAGTAGTAGCAACAACTGGTATGAGCAGGTATGAGTGGATAAAAAGGAAGTAACCAATGTAGGTGCAAGGGCTATGCGTACAAAGTTTTACTTACAATAATGACAAATAATCCCAGGGTATTTGGGATTATTTAGTGCTTTGGCCTGTTTTGGACATGTTAATTATGAGAGGAACAAGGAACCTAGTATGAAGAGCACATATATAGTAAAAGCGGGTGCAAATTTCATTTGGATTTCCCCCTTACATTGCCTGAAGAGACCATCACTGATATTTTGGTAAACTCTAAAGGGGAAGTTCTTAGCAGATCACTATGCAGTAGCTGTTGAAATAATTTGTTTGGTGTGTAGATGTATCAGCAGAAAGCTAGTCAAGAATTTCACCAGGGGTGTGTGTGTGTGTGTGTGTGTTTTACAATGGCGTCTTTCACCAATGTACAATTGCTATTACTATGTTATAGTTCTGAGAATTAGAAAATCATATATTGATAAGAGACCAGACTTGAAGCCTGTCTTGAATTATCAGGTTGAGTATGTTCATATTGTTTAAAATGTGCACATATATTATAATTTATGTATGTTTTGTATGAATATATATATATATATATATATGTATATATATATAATGAAAATGGGAAAGGATTCTTGCAGTAATCTGAAAGTGGATATTTTGGCCATTCTTAGTTTTTATATTCTCCCTCCCCAAGAATGGTGATTGATCCAAGCGCTGTGATTCTTAGAGGAGGAGGAGGAGGATGCTTGCCTCGTCAATAGAAATTAGATGAAAAATGAAGAATTGCCAGAAAAAAAGTATACACATAATATTTTGTGTATAATATGAACACGGGTCAGTTGGATTTCCGAAAGTTGCTTGTGGATTCGAATTTAAGAAGTATGTTGCAGAGACTGGGGAGATGGCTCAGTAGAATAAGCACTTCCCTAGCAAGCGCAAGGGTCTGAGTTCAATCCCTGGCTTCACAAAATAAATAAATAAAATAATAAAAGTATGTTGCTTTAGTAGTTGTATGTGTCAGGTTTCTGTGTAAGCTGAGTTGGCTGCCCGTATGTGAGAACATGAGACTGAGTCCTTCACTGACTTCTGTTTGGGTTCTGTGAAGTGGCTGTTATGCAAAGTGATGAGTTCTGCTTGAACCCTGATTGGCTTGGATGAGCTAGAGGGCCATGCCTTGAAATTGCTCTGCACATCATTTCTGTGTTGTGGAACAGGCCCAGACCCTACTAGGCTCCCACATGATCTCACTTTTGAATAAATGTTCTAAAAATGACGTGTTTAACTTTGCCTCATGGCTTACATACCTGTACAAAGTATAGTGCTGTTAGTATAAATTCCAGAATTTTATTATTGTTGTCTTGTACTAGAGTATATGGGATATCACTGTAATTGTATAGGTTCTCCTGATTATTAGGTTGACTGTCCATTTTCTTAAAACAGAGACAAATTTTATGTTGTCATATAAAACATTCCATGTTGTGTAACTCCTTTGTTAAATAGGTTTTATAGAAACAGGTTTTGCTTTCTTATAAAGCAAAACAATTTATGCATACTTTTTGAAAACTTAGAATGTTTTGAAATTTTTTTTCTACTTTATTGAAGTATAATTAACAAAAATTGTGTAGGCTTAAGGTATACAACTTTAGTTTTGATACACACTGTGAAATGATTGCCAGTCAAGCTAAATAAGTTTCTTTTTCTTTAAGAACACCTAAATCTGTCTTAACACATTTCAAGTGAAAATCATGCATTTTGACCTCAGTCTTGTTAACAGTTTTTAAAGCCTGTAGCCATGAATCCTGATTACAGATGCAAATATGGGCCTTCAGACAAAAGGTAGAACCGACAGGAACTCTCTGTTCCTGTCTTGGCTCTGTTGTTTAAGAACTTTGGGCACTGCCCTTATCTTGGCACTTTCCTTTGAATGAAAAGTATACCTGTTTGGAAAAGGATCAGTGACTAAAACATGCTGACTCAATGCCAGTGGAGGACTGTAGAAGGTCATACTTCCCTCCATTTGGTTTTATTTCTGGAATTTCCTCAACCTCTGATGGCTAAAAATTTCACATTGTGGAAAATGACGCAAGAACTGATGTTTAAAAATTATCATTAGCAAAAAATTGTAGAGTTAAATGCCCAGTATTTTACATGATCTTTTATTTTTTTTATTATTATTTTATTATTTTTTTATTTTTTTTGTCTTTTTGAGACAGGGTCTCACTATGCAGTTCAGGCTGGCCTTAAGCTCACTTTGTAGCTCAGGCTGGTCTCGAACTCACAACAATCCTCCTGTCTCAGCCTCCCGAGTGCTGGGATTACAGGCATGTGCCACCACGCCCAGCTTACATGATGTTTTAATAAATTTGAAATTTCATGATGTGAAATGACCTGTGGAGATCTTGAAAAATAATGAATATTTTCAGCCAGAGTTCTCTGGGAATAATTCAAAGTAATCATATTTTATAAATTCAAAATATTGAAAAGAGAAAGAAGTCGAGTGTTTCTGAGCAGGAAAGAAGGTTAGTTGTTTCTGAGCTGGAAGAAAGCCCTGGATATTTCAGACCAGGGTAGTCAACAGATGGGATTGTGTTCCTGAGAGAAAAGAGACCTAAGAGAAATGCATTGATAGGCTCTCTTTTCCTTACAATGGTTTCATTTTACAGTTTCACATACTGGACATTGGTGTTTATTGATAAACTTTTAAAAGTATTCTTTGTATTTATGTAGCACTTCCATTCTTCTAGATAAGAGTAATCTGATGGAAGTAAGTATCCTGGTTTCAATGCAGAGTTGAAATTTTCACCCCAAGGTTATCTTGTTGAGCAGTGGAAGTTAGTACAAGTTTGAGGTCACCTATCTATGTCACAAAGGACAGGAAATTTACCAGAGTTTTCAAAACTTATGCAATATTGGGAGTTTTGTTGTGTCATTTATAAATGCAAGAACATAGAACTAGCATCATTGAGTATGTGGGCATATTGTAAATGTTATTTATTTGCTTCATAGCTCTATTACTAAATTTATATAGACAACAATAGTAATGCTCAAAGTGACTAGGTAGTTTATACATCACAGAGTTTCTGAATGTTGGAGTTAATATTTAAAACAAAGTCTTTCAGACATCACAGTTTTGGGGTTTTACTGACTTCCCAATCTAAGAGACTTTGTCTTAGATCAGAGCACAGAGTTTATTTTATACCTATCATTCTATAAAATCACAACTAGACTAAATGTAGACATAGAAAGAAAGCAGACCCTCCAGGGTATAGCCCTCTCTGGAACGTTAATGTCACTATCACTGATTTAATTTTTTCTCCTTTTAGTAAGTGTTGCTTTGTTTGGATAACATATTGAAGAAAACACTCAAGTATTAGTACTTTGATGAATCACTATTAAGTAGGGTGATCAACCATTAAGATTTGTCTAGGGTCAAAGTTCTTAGGGCATGGGACTTTTGGTGGGAGGCAGTAGCAGTACTAGGGATTGAACCTAGAGCTTTTGAATTAAACTTTAACCCCAAATGTTACTAAGTTTTACTTTTGAGATGGTGCCTATCTAAGCCGCTTAATTGCCTATCTGGGCTTGATCTTGTGATTCTCCTGCCTCAGCTTCTCAGAGTCCTGGGATTACAGACATGCACCTCACAAGAGGACATTGTTTGAAATCTGAACAAATCTAGGCTACCATACATATTCAGCTACTGGGAATCCGGGGTTAGAAGACCACTTGAGCCAGTGAATTTGAGACCATCCTGGGCAAATTAGTGAGAGCCTTACCTCAAAATGCAAACAGGCAAAAGCTCTAGACTTAGAAAGCTAGTCTTTTCGTGTTAAACCCAGAAAGTGCTGGGTAAACAGGGGCAGCTGGTCATCATAGTAGTAAGGGATGTAAGACTGATTTCTTAAAACGTCACACATCAAACTAAAATGTTAAATGGTTCACTTATTAAGTGACTTTTTAAAATACCTAAAGTTCAACTGTAATTAATATGTTTACAAGTAAAACCATTATTATATTCCAGGTTTACTAACAGAAAATTTAAACTGGCACCTATCTCAGATTTTTAAAGATTTGTAAGAGTCACTGTTTTAAATGTGCTGGGTTTTCCCCCCTTTTTAGCTCTTTGTTGGGATGCCACCTTGCTTAAGAAAACATCCATGAGGTTGGCTCTAATTAGAAATATAATTGATCATTAATGTGGAAATAAATGACATCTATGCCATTTGAGCCTTTTTAACTTTTTTTTTTGTCTTTTTTTTGAGACAGGGTCTCACTATGCAGTTCAGGCTGGCCTCAAGCTCACTTTGTAGCTCAGGCTGGTCTCGAACTCACAACAATCCTCCTGTCTCAGCCTCCCAAGTGCTGGGATTACAGGCATGCGCCACCACGCCCGGCCTTTTTTAACTTTTGTAAAGGATTAATTGGCCTTATTTTTTTCTGGTTTTTTTGGAACCTCTAAATCACAGCAACAACTATGATAATTTGTTCTTAGTCTTAGTAATTCAGAATGTTGTACATATTGTATCATAGTTCATAGTGTCAGTTTTTTTTGTGTGTGGTACTGGGGGTTCAATTCATATAGTGTCAATCTTGAAAGAATGTTGATTTTTTTTTTTCCTCTGAGATCTCAGTCTATGTTCTTGCATATAAGGTGTGTGTGTGTGTGTGTGTGTGTGTGTGTGTGTGTGTGTTTTGTTTTGTTAGGCCTAAAAGATAAAATTCAAAGGAAAATGCAACTGTAAAGCAGAAACAAAAAATTCTGATTTGCTAGAAATAACTGCTTCTGTGATATGAGTACTTTGTTTTCTTTTAAATATATGTGAAAAGAAAGCTTTTTAGATCCATATTAATTTGCTAGGTTAATTATGCTCTGAAATAAGTCTGAATGCTTATTGCAGTGGAGTGGAGAGAATTGGAACCTGAGTAAGACAACCTTCTAGGCTTAGGAAGCCAGTCATCATTGTACTAAGAGATGTAAGATTTACTTGTACCAAGTATTCATTCAGGTCATGCATCAGTAAAATTATGAATCATAAAGTGCTTATTTCCCTATCAGCGTCAGAGAAATAACAGAAACCCAATGAGCTCTCTGCTTCCTGTTTTTTTCCTTTAGGCTGCTGGGAGGTGTTGGTACTTTAGGTTTTTCTTTACCTGTTGTATGCTTATGTCATTTGCTTACCAGGGGGCCAGTCTTTCTTCAGCAGGAAGGATTCCATCCGCACCATCTATACGTCCCTGCATAATGAGCTGAAGAAAGTGGTGACAGGCCGCGGAACCCTGGGTGGGACTGCTCCTCACGTGGAAGAACTCCTCTCCCACTTATCAGAGCAGCTCTGCTTCTTTGTTCAGGCTCGGATGGAGATTGCAGACTTCTATGAGAAGATGTACACCCTCAGTACACAGAAATTCATCAATGCTGAAGAGCTTGTGGGACTCTTGGACACTGTCCTCAAGAAGTACAGCTCCAGGTCAGTTGGGGCACGGGGCAAAATGTGGCAGTCTTCTCAATCCTATGTAGGCTCTGAATTTTTCCTGTCCCCATGATGGTCTGTGGCAAAATAACAGAAGTAACTGTATTTCAATTTATAGGCATTAGCTCATCAGCAGTTACGCATTAGGCTTCTTTTAGCTCTTGCAATAGCAGAACACTGGGAATGAAGTAATTGTTAAAAGTTCGTGGGCTGGAGATTTAGCTCAGTGCCTGGCAATTGTGAGGTCCTTAGTTTGATTCCTAGTATTCCCCCAGATATTGGGTTATATTTGATTTTGTTGCTTATGAAAAGAGTTCACATGACAAGAAAATTGTGTATAAAATAATGTGACATTTTAATAAATCTCTATTTAAGTATTGTCTCTTCCAAAGTAGCAATCTTTGTGAATTATCTGCTTGTTCTATTCTTAGCATGTGTTAGAATTAGTCATTTCTTTTTTTTTTTTTTTTTTTTTTATGGAACTGGAGATTGAACTCAGGCCCTTGCATTTGCCAGGCAAGTGCTTATTCTGCTGAGCTATCTCCCTGCTCCTTCTTAGCATGTGTTAGAAATCCCTTTAATTGTTTTCAGAGTCTGTGACATATCCTTCGGTTTTTTTTCAAGCTTCTTTGGTGGAGGCTTCTTTTTGGTGACAAAAAAAGTTTTGTTTTGTTTGGATAGCCAAAAAATTATTTGTAAGTGAATTTAAGTTTTTAAAAAAGGTATTGACCAACTACCAGTTTTTGAGGAAAAAAATGTTCTCATTGGAAGAAAATTGCTATTTACAAAGGAATGAGACTAGTTATGATACATTGCTCACAATATGAAAAAATTTCAGAAGCATTGTGAATATCATGAAAATAAATGACCTATTTTGAATGATTCTCATGAAAAGAGTAATTTATTTTTCTTTCCCTTTGAGTCTGGAAGAGTACCTGCCTATATGAGCTGCTGAATTGAAAAGTTTACTGATTGAAAAGTGATTTATTTCAGGGGAAGCACACATACAAAAACAGATATAGAGGAAGATATTTTAATTATATTCCAAATGAAAGCTAATGCATATTTGATTAACGCAATAGGGCGAGTGAGAAAAAGTGGGGGAGATTAAAAAGATTCATGCAGGAGGTAGAATCTTAGATGAGCTTTTATGCATAGGTAGAGGTTTTAAAACAAAGGCAAAAGGAGAACAAGTGTTTTGAGGTAAGAAGGTATTTTCAGAATACAAAAAGTTCTGAGACATTCGGTATGTGCTATTCTTTCTAAAATATTCTTGCCCTAGTTTTCTTCTCATCATTAAGTCTTAGTTCAAATGTCTAACCTTTGCTTACTATGCTACAAAAATTAGCATTTGTTTAGTCACTATCCTAGTCTATACCGTTTTCTTCACAGTACTGACTGCTGAGAAATTAGTTATTTGTTTATAGTGTTTTTTATTTTCTTCTCCTACAAACTAGAATGTGAGTTTTATGATAGCTTCTGTGTCCTCAGAATTTGTAACAGAAGACAGAGTAGACACTCAGTAAATGAATGTTCCCAATGTATCTATTTTCTGGAGTTTATAAGTATTGGGAATTGGAAGTTTTTGAATGGGGAGTACTGTGTTCTCATTTTTGTCTTAGACATTATTTAGCACTGGTGGGAGGGATGAGGTGCTGAAGACATGGTTACGGGAGGAAAGGGTAGAGTAGCCGGCTGTTAGGGTGGGCAGCATATAAGTAGTGCAGAGCCACATGTGTTTCAAGACAGTGAGAGACAATACAGTGGCAATCATCTATTGGTCTTGCAACAGGATAGTAGGAATGAATAAGAGGTTGCTGCAAAAGTGATTTGGAGGTTTTGCCCTCCAAAGATAATGTAATTTATGGGATCAAGAGATAAAGAAAGGCTAGTTTAGAAGGAACTAAATGTTGGGTGAGTTTGAGTTGTTAGTATGTTTCCAAGTAGATTCAGCAGGTATTTGGAAATGGGGGTTGTTAGGGCTTGTGAATATACCTGACCATGTGATTTAGGAGACCTTGTGACTTGTGAGTGAGAAGGTTTTGGAAAGGTTTAGAAATGCCAGCTGAAAAAGTAGAGCTGGATTGTCTTTGGCTGTGCTGTATGGAAGGTTCTGGTTAAGAGCTCAGAAGACCAGAAGGCTGACAGAAATCCTGCCAGTAAAAACCAGGCTTGAGAGGTCTCTGCTGGGAAGGAGTACATTTGCTAAAGAATTCATGATGTGGGAAGAAAGTTTGTATGCATTTTGCTTGTGTCCAGAGACTTTGCCTAACCCTGAGATTAAGGGCAGGGAACAAATTAATCTGGAAGAAATTTTGAAGCAGCTTTATATTGAGGCCATGGCATGGCTATTTAGGGGGGCTTTCAGCCAGATTAATATTGAGAGTCCAAAGCAGAGAACCCAGCAGAATGATTCAAAACTTGAGTTTTGGGGTCTGGGAGATAGTTCAGCAACACAAGTGCCTTCCTGGCAAACTCAAGGTCCAGAGTTTGATCCTTGATACCAGAAAACAAACAGACAAAAAACTCTGTTGAGGGCTGGCAAGATAGCTCAGCGGTCTAGAGCGCCTCTCAGGGACCGCGGTTCGAGCCCCAGCACCACATGCCATGCCAGCCCCTCCCCGCAGGGCCGGCTGAGCTCACCTCCCACCCCCGCGAAAAAAGAATCCGTGATGTGTAGCAAGACACTGTAATAAATAAAGGAATTAAAAAAAAAACTCTGTTGAGTTTGGCCAGAAAGTAAGCACTTGTAAAGTTGTAGCCTGCAAAGATGGAGCAGAGGAAAAATTGGTTGCTGAAAAGACTAGCAGGAAAAGCTAAGTAGTTCAGAAGAAGACAACAGAAAGGATGGCTTGAGGACATCATTGTTCAAGTGGGACTCCAACCTTTGCAGCCTTAGAGTTGCAAAGGTGAAAAACTGAAACATGGAGCACCATGTTCTAGAATGATGGCAGCCCAGAGAATTTGTTCCTTGGGATTAAGCTCAGGATACTTAGTGATCTAGATGCTCAGCCTCTACTAAGAGAACCAGGAAGCCTGATTGCTGCTCCAGCTGGCAGCAAACCCTGGCATCAACTATGTGGTGGTTTTAAGTACATGCAGAATGGAAGAGCTATGGGGTCAGAAAGGCTTCCACTCTGATTTCAGAAGACCTGGGAGGCCAGGCAGTGTGCCTCTTGAGAGGGCAGTGTGAAGCTGAAGCTGTCAATATGAAGCTAAAAGTGCAGTGGAGACCCCAGAAATTTGGAGAATTTGGAAACTGAAAGGAGGGAACAGAGTTAGCCCAAGAGAAAAGCCATGGGAGCTAGCATCACTGGAAGTGCCATAAGGGCAGAACCCTATATAGTTCAAAGCCCTTTGTAGTTCACATCTTGCCTCACATTGCCCTGGATGCTAGACATGAATGGGACTTAGTTTGTTTGCCCTGTTGCTTGCTTCGGGCTTGGTTCCATTCTTTTGTATTCCCCTATCTGTACTTTTGGAATGTAAATGTTTACCTTGTACCATTGAAAGTTAGAAGTGTTTAACTTCTTTTCATTTTTATAGGGGCTTGCAACTAAGAGTTTTCTGTAAATCTCAGAGATTTCAGACTTGGACTTTTCTGCAGAGCTGAAAATGTTAGGACTTTTGCTGCTCTTAGAGAAGGGTTAATACCTTTTGCATAAAGGGGTGTGCATGAGTCTGTGAGGGGTAGGAGAAGAATGTTATGGCTTGTGTCTGGATATCCCCCTAAAGCCTCATCTGGTCATAGGTGGAGCTTTTTCAGAGATGGCTGGATCTAAACTTGTGTGACTATGGGATTAATTCATGGCACAGTGCTAAGATCAAGGGAGTTAGGATTAAGGATGTGAATGCTGCCTTCCTTAAGTACCTGGATAAACTATAAGAATAGAAAGAACTGTGGTCTTCCCTTGCTTGTTTGCTTTGCTACCATAAATTGTGTCTCTTCTTTGATGGCTGTCTGCCATACCAGCCTGCCCTGGAGCCAGCTAATTATAGACTGAAAATTCTACAAATTGAACTAAATAAACTTTTCCTCTCTTAACTTGTGGGTGTTAGGTTGTTTTTTTTTTTTTTTCAGCAACAAGAAAAGTAAGGTAGGGGTCTAGAGTTGAGATAAAAGGTCAGAAATAGAAATTAACAAAAACAAAACATACTTTCCATTCACCTCTGAAAGCAGACTAGAATTTAGTTCATCTGTATTCCAGATTAGGGCTAAGGGTTAAACTCCACATTATGTATCATACTTGCTAAATTTTTTAAGTACAAACATATTCTGTTATGTGAAAAATAACCCCATTCACAAAATTTTTAATAAACTTCTGACATGAATCACCTATATTGGGACAAGTCAGCATTAATTAAAAGATAAATGGGTCCTTCAGAAAGACGATTAACTTGTTCAATACAATGCAGAATATGAATTATCTTGACCTGTGAAAGGTGTATGTTATAGCACAGATGCCAAATCATAAAGTCTGTAGGGTGAAAGGTATTATCCTGGCAAAGAGCAAATCACAGAGAGCCACAGCACAGAAAAGACAAGACCACATGAATTTATACCTTTGCCCATCAAATGTCTTAGATTATAGCCAAATTCTTAGTAAAAAGGAAAACGCTTCATAGAGAAATTGTTGAAAATTTTAATTAGGAACAACCCCCCAACAAGAACAACAAAAAAACCCAGTCTGTAATCTGTTTCAAATAAATATTTGCTGCTTTTTTTTTTTTCTTTTTAATCAATGTCTTCTTTAGAAGTGGTTATTCTTGTACTTCAGAGTTTTTTTTAGATTGGGTTTCCTCCATATGTTTCTGTATTTGATTCTTTACTTCAGATGCTGTGAATTCAGAGATTTCTTTTTTTATTTCAGAAATTAATTCTCCTCTGAGTTCCTCTATATCTTTCTGCTGTTGTTTACTTCCAACGCTATTGATTCATACATTTCAGTTGAGCTAGTGTCCTCTGTACTTGTTCTGGGTGGGCATTGGGTTTCTTCCATAAGTTTCCATATTTTACTCTTTACTTCAGATGCATGAATTTTGAGATTTTTTTTTTTATTTCAGAAATTGTTTCTGCTCTGATTTCCTCTGTACCTTTCTGCTATTGTTTCTTTACTTCTGATGCTATTAATTCATACATTTCAACTAAGCTACTGTCCTCTGCACTTGTTCTGGGTGGGCTCAAGGCCTGAGATTGCATTTTGTTCCTTCTCTTGTCATTTCATATAGCACTGACCTCTGACCTCTGGTGTAAAGCTTTGGTGCAGTTATAACCTTAGCACCTACTGAAATTTGGGTGCAGCTTTATTAAGTTTGAGTTTAACCTGTTATCCCTGGCTTGGGTCTAGCTGTTGTGTTCAGCTCCTTCCTGCTGCAGCCCTTGGAAGTGAACCTGTTGTGCCCCTCTGGCACAACAGTGAACATGTGGTGTCCCTCTGTTGTACCCCTGACCCAGGGGGCACAGGGGAGTGCAGAAGCTCTCTCACACACTAGCCAGCCCTGGGCTTGGGGTGGATCTGGGGATCTCAAGAGTGTTGCAGAAGTTCTCACTCGGCAGGCTTGGGGGCGGGGGCTCCGGAGGGGTGGAAGGTCCGATGGCGTGGTAGAGGGTCTCATGAGGCATGCCTGAATTTTGGTTCAGAGAGGTCCTGTGGGTGCAGGGAAGCTGGAAGCTCTCCCACACAATCGCTGGGCCTGGGCTGGGCTGAAGTGCTGGGTCTGGAGGGGCGGGGAAGGTTTACAGAATGAGGGGAAAGGTATCTCGCGGGGGGCCTGTTCTTGGTCTGGCATGCGCAAAAGAGAGCGTAAGTTCTCCCACACACTCACAAGGCTTGGGGATGGGCGGATCTGGAGTGGTCCCAAGAGTGTGGGAGAAGTTCATTTGCTGCTGCTTGTATCTCTGCTTTGGTTCATATGTATGTATGTGTGTGTTTAAACAGTCCAGACACTACCCTATCAGCTATTCCTATAATAGTTCTGTTTAACAAACTATCCCCAAATTCACACACAGGTTTGCAGCATTAGTGGACTTGGCTGAGCTGGGTTCACCAGGATAACTCCTGAACGCTGCTGATTGCACTGGGCTTGTTTCTTCACTGTGAGCTTTGGAATTAGGTCTACTAGATATGTGTGCATTTTGAGTCAGGGATAGAGGGGAAGCAGCTACCCAGTAGCAATATACAACATACCAAAAAAGTCAGTCCATGCTTTTGTATACAGATCAGCTAACATCTTTTTGATTAAGGCATGTTACATGGTCTGGTGCATAGTGCAGGTGTTGTTTTTTGTCTAGGTATCTCCTCAAAGTCTCATGCAATCCTGGGAGGCATGCTTTTTCAGAGGCAGATGAATCTAAGGTTTGTGATTCACTCATAGTTCATTGTTAGTATTAAGAGTGGGTGATTGCTGGATCAGTTCATTGATTGGATTGGCACCATCCTAATCCCAGTAGTCTAGATAAGATAAAAGGAGCAGAAAGAGGCTTATTTCCCCATCTTTTTTGTTCTGTTTTTTGTCACCATGAACTTGCCTCTCTGCCATTCCACTCTGCCTTCGAGGCAGCTGATTATGGGACTAAAAAAATTTTTTTTTCTTTTCTGAATTTTAGGGAAGGATCTACAGGGTGTTCAGAGTCTCATTACTAGATTGAATTTATAGTGATTCTCCTGTTCACAGCCTCCCAAGTGCTGAGATTACAGGTACACACCACTCAATGCCCCCTATGGCCAGCACAGGGATCGAACCCCCAGCACCTGTGCTTGCTTGCAGGTGCTTTAATCCACTGAACTATTTGGCTGGCCCTATTTGACTAAATGTTCTTCAAACCTTTTCCTCTTTAACTTTGGGTGTCAGGCATTTTGTCTCAGTAGTGAGAGAAAAGTGACTAAAACAACAGGGTAGAACAGCCTCCATTTCATATGATTAAATCCTCTCTTTTTTTCTTCCCATGTTTAATTATGATTTAAAAAGTGATATCAAATTTAGCACCTTAATCTTTCTTTTTTTTTTTTTTTTTTGTCTTTTTGAGACAGGGTCTCGCTATGCATTTCAGGCTGGCTTTAAGCTCACTTTGTAGCTCAGGCTGGTCTCGAACTCACAACAATCCTCCTGCCTCAGCCTCCCGAGTGCTGGGATTACAGGCATGCGCCACCATGCCCGGCTTCTTAATCTTTCTTAGCACTTGAGTATTGTGAAGAATATTTATGTTCTTATGCAATAATTACTGTTTTTTAAATATTTTAATTTTTTTTATGAGTGCTAATGCCTGTAGTAGTGATGATTTGTAGGAAGTACTGGCTGTTCCTTGACTCTGGGGAGCACTAGCAGTTGCTGGTGGCCTCTTTGCAAATGTATTGCTGTCCTTGCACAGCATTTCATTTAAAAGTCACAGGGGATCTCAGCCATCACTATTTCCAAGTACAAACTTATACTGAGACATGGTGAGTGTACTTAGAATAAGGAGCACTGCTTTTGTAGCTGGGTGAATCAGAAACATCAGCAAAAGAAGCCAGGCATGGTGGCGCATGCCTGTAATCTCAGCACTCAGGAGGCTGAGGCAGGAGGATTGTTGTGAGTTCGAGACCAGCCTGAGCTACAAAGTGAGCTTAAGGCCAGCCTGGACTGCATGGTGAGACCCTGTCTCAAAAAGACAGAAAAAAAAAAAAAAAAAAACCAGCAAAAGATTGGAGGAGGCTTGAAATTGTAGGAAGCAACTCAAAGCACTGACTTTTGAATTTGATCTGGTATTCACATCCATCTTTAATTGGTCCGTCCATACAGCCTGGATAATCTTGGAAGAGTTGCGGCAGGAATGGGTCCTTGTGGAAAGCTCCTGGCATCTAAATGAGGACTGTGATTGGGTGCAACAGGGAGAAAATCGCTTTAATTATGGTGAATAACAAGTGAGGCTGAGGAGGAGAAGCTGCAGTGTGAGCACACCTCCTATTGAGGTGTCCCATCCTTGCTGCTATGAACTCTACAACAACTGGCAATATGAAGTGTGCAGTGTTTTCTTGGATCAGCTGCCTCAGTATGATATCTCAAAGGATGTTCTGGAGTGACTTCTTCCTTACTGAAGTGAAAGGATTGCAAAGACATTTTGATAGCTGTTCATGGAAACAGCAGTAGAGCACTCTTGAAACATCTGGAAAGTATCTCAGATGAAGACATTATCAACATTTCTCTTCCTACTAGAGTCCTAATTCTTCTGAAGCAGGATGAGAACCTGCACATTGTTGAGTCTCACCAGTTTGTACGGGACCAAGAGGTATCCAGGCAGCTATTAAGAAAGTGGATAACCAGCCGGGCGTGGTGGCGCATGCCTGTAATCCCAGCACTGGAGAGGCTGAGGCAGGAGGATTGTTGTGAGTTCGAGACCAGCCTGAGCTACAAAGTGAGCTTAAGGCCAGCTTGAATTGCATAGTGAGACCCTGTCTCAAAAAGACAAAAAAA
>PVKA01019660.1:0-41672 GCA_004027165.1 Ctenomys sociabilis
CCTGAGGGGTGTGTGTGTGTGTGTGTGTGTGTGTGTGTGTGTGTGTGTGTGTGTGTGTGTGTAAGTATTTGTGCATGCATGAGATGACTGGCAGGAACTGCCTACAGCTCTGCCCGAGCCCTGGCAGGCTTACATCTGAGGTCACCTCCACACCTGTGCTTTTCCCTCAGGTCTGCAGACTTGTCTTAATTTCCAGAGGGAATTCAATAGTCCAGGGAAGATGATCTGAACTAAGTTGAGTACTCTGTATATAACTTCTCAGTTGACATCTTTACAGAGCCAGTGTACTCCTGGTTTACCCCTTTCCTGCAGAACTGCTGGTGGTCTTTGAATTTCCAAGGGTAACTGTCACCTGCTTCCCTAGAATGCCCAGGACAGATGCCCTGGTAGGCTGCCCTGCAGTCTCCACCCCTCTTCAGCCCCTCCCAGGAAAGCTTTGAGTATCACTTACTCTGTGCAGTCAGTGTTCAAATGCCATAGTTTCTTTTCCCAGACGCTTCTGGCAAAAATTTACCATGTAGCATAAATTGCCCACATTTACTGACAGATTTATTTCCAGCATGAGGTCAATTAACTTGTAATACATGAATATACAGTTTTGGGGCTGGATGAAATTACACAATTAACTTGTTACACTTGAATATATATAGGTCTGGGATTGGGTGAAATTATACAAGTGTGAATTCTGATGCTTAGCTGTCACTCATGGTAAAGCACTCCCAAGTCCTGCCCACGTTCCTTTGTCCAATCCTTGAGTCCATCTGTTTTTCAGCATCCTTCGTGTATTTGTCCAGCCCAAAATCTCCTACCTTTCCTGACTAACTGGCAACTGGTCTTCTTGCCTTGGGTTTCTCGGGAGCCAGAAGGAACAGCCTAAAACACAGTTCACCCCTTCATGCCCAGTGCTCTGGCAGTAGGTGAACCCAGGCGCTCCCCACTCTGTGTGCTCACCTGCACCCCCTGCGCCTGCCACAGAGGGGCCTGGTCTGCCAGGCCCAGTTTGTTGTGCTTTGTCCTGGCTCTGCTGACCTTCCTTTTTGTACTTCCTACCAGCTAACTCCTTTCCTCTGCAGGTGACTTGAGTTCCCCTCTTGCTGCTCCTCCACTCTCAGGATTCACATTCCATCCTTTGTACTCACCTGTTCTGGCAGAGCCTGAACTGACAAAACAGCCTAAAATGAAATCTCCAGAAAAATCTCTCTTGGAGCACAGGGACTAAGATTCGATCTCTGGCACCACATGCCACACCAGCCGCACCCCCAGGCATGCTGAGCCAGCTACCAAGACCAAGTATGGTGGTGCGCCTGTAATCCCAGTGCTGGGGAAACTGAAAACAGGATCACTACAAGTCTGAGCTATATAGTGAGACCTTGTACCAAATACATTTAAAAAAAAAAAAAATCTTGGAGGAAAGGGACAAAGCCTTCTCCCTCAGAAATTGGTCAACCCTGTGCCCTGTGAGCCCAGCATTGCAGGAAATGTGGCTACTGCCCTGGCCTGAGGAAGATAGCCTTGCCTTACTCATGGCTGCTGGCTTGGCTGTCACCAGCTGTTACTCTGGCTCTGTGATGGTTACAGAACAAACGTCCCTGCAGGTAGAGCCCTCTCCCAGCCCTCAGCGACCAGTGCTTCCCACCTGCTTTTCTCCTCTGCTGGGCACAGGAGACAGACAAGGGACACACAGCAAAACAAGAGTGGAGCTTGGGCCCCCAGCCTTCAGTGAAACCTGCTATAGTTCCTTTCTTCTTCTCACACGGGATGCAGAGGCTCCCGTTGGTGAGCTGCAGTTGACAAGCCGTAGTGCTCCAGCCACACTGGGCCTGTGGGCCTGCATGAGCACCTGTCACGTGCCATGTACAGACTGGACTGCCTAAGCTGCAGAATGTTTTTAATGGTGCCTCAGAATTTCAGGCAAAACCTACTTCTCACATCTTGAGGGTTTGTTTTGTCAGTGACAAGCGGGAGCAGGTGGCGTAGACCGTGCATGAGATCACTTATCAGAGTGGTCAGTGAACCCCGAAGCTCAGGTCTGCAGGTCTCCCCAAGACCTTCTGGTCCTTTCTAGCCCCAGGCCCTGGTTCTGTGCCTGTCAGTGGTCAGGTGTCAGCAGCAAGGCCTCCCAAGGCTGGGGTGTCTCTGTTTGTCCTTCACAGCCGTGTCCTTCATAGATGGCTCTGCTCGGTCACAGCATGACCAACAAAGGTACCTGCATTGTTCTCTCATGTAGCTACAGCACCAGCAAGTCTGATGTTGGCTGGGTCCTGTGAAGAGTACTGTACATGCATGCACCTGCACAGGGCGATGCCTCTGTTCAGGGAAAATTCACTTCCTGATCAGAAATAAGTAATTCATGTATTAACAGAGTGATTAGTTTCCAGCCAAGAATTCTAACATTTTAGAGCCCACAGGCTAAATTTGTCAAGAGACTAAACATGAGGTTTTTCAGAAATTATTAGCTAATTTTTTTCAATATAGGATTTATAGTCACAATTAGTATATTGTAATGATGTTTCCAGGATAAAATAGCAGCAGCTCAACTTTTCTGGTCACAAATGTACAATATATATCAGTTTATTTTTGGCGCTGAAAAATTAGTTACTGTAAATAAAGTCCCCAAGAAGATTTCTCCCGGAAAGAGGTGAACTTACAGTAATGTGGGTGATATATTATTAATTAATAACTATGGCCTGCTGCTGCTTCAGTTAAGAGGACATCGAATGAGGAGGCCTACTGGATTTCATCCTGCAGGCCCTGGGCTCTTTTGACAGCAGCTGGGGGCTGTTTCTGCACGCACGTGAGCCCCGTGGTCAACACCAGCCCAGGGCCCCACAGTCCAGTCTGCTCACCGGGCACTGCCCGTCTCAGGCAGTGCCAGCAATGGAGTCCAGCCTGAGAATAGCTTGAGAAGAATTTTTGGCTGCTGGGGTCTCCCACTCCACATCTGTTCATGAGCGAGGGAGCTTCACATTCAGCGGGAGCCCCTTGTCCTGGCTTCTGTCCCGGTGCAGGCCAGGCTCATCACTGTCTCCATCACTGCTCCAAATTCCCACACAGGACGTGTAGACCTGGCTGCTTGTGTGGCAGAACAAGAAGCAGATCTTGGCATAGTGCCCAGGGCCACACAGGGTGGGCCCGCAGCAGGTAGCTTGAAGATATGCCTGGGGTGGCACCAGGCAATCCAGGTCACCAAGAGTGGGCCTGGCTTTCCTGAACAGATCAGTGGGAGAGGACATCCCATGTGGGGCTAGTAGCCTATAGAAGCAACAGGGTGACATGAGATTGGACCAAGAAGCAGTCCAAGAAATGACAGGTCATTCTGAAAGCGTTAGCAGAGAACATGAATAAACTTGGATCTGGGTCAAATTCATCTCAGAAGACCGAACCCTTGGGATGCAGTCTGTTTCTCTAGGTGCTGGCACCCCCACCCCCATCTTTCCAGGGTAGAAACAACCCAGGTCCCAAGACCCAGGCTATTCTCCGGGCAGGACTCAGCACCCAGCAGGAGCCAGGCTGTGGGAGAGCCAGCATGCATGCTGGGCTGAGGCCCTGCTCTTTCCACAGCTCATGTGTTGGACTTCTAAGTACCATTTTATTTTTAAAGTAATTTTTTGGGGTTAATTGGCCCTCTACCTTAAAAATAACCCCTTTTCATGTAGGTATTCTCCAGAAGCAGCTTTGTAAAGCCTTCCACCATGGCACTCCTAAACACACTCTGTGGTGGAGTGTGGTCCAATTAGTCATTTGAGCTTTACTTTTCACTGCCTATTTTATGCCCAGCCTCTGCCTATGTCCACTCCCATTAAATAAGTGGCAGCCTTCCCTGCAGTGGGCTCACCAGCACTGCCTCTCTCTCTCTCTCTCCCTCTCTCTCTCCCTCCCCCCCTCCAGGTCACGCGATGTTTAAACTAACATATCTCAGCAATCACGACTATAAACACCTCTACTTTGAATCTGATGCTGCTACCGTCAATGAAATTGTGCTCAAGGTAAGCTGCTTGCCCCTGAGTCAGGATTTGTGAATCTGGTTGTCTTGGGCTGGCTGTAGCTTTTTTCTCTAGCTCCACATCACACTCCCACATCCAGGTCTTCAGAGGAGAAACTGTGCTGCTCCCTGGTAGCCCAGTGGATGAGTCCCCTGGCCAGGCCACTCGTCTAGGTCAGCAGCTCTGCTGAAGCAGGGCCGCTCCCACTCCTCATGCCAGTAGTCCCAGTTCTTCTCATGCACCATTTGCTTCCTTCAGCTATGACGAGCTCCTAGAGACTCGTCGAGTAAACTTGAAGAAATAGTGGTTCTAGAGACACTTAGGATTAAGGTTAGGGTACACCAGGTGACCTCAGCCTGTTCAAAATGTACCCAACTTGAGCTTAGCTCACCAAATCTCTATAAGCCTCATAGCATCCTCTGTGGGCCAACCTGTTGCTTAAGATACTATGGCAACAGGCTGCTTCCTGTCCCCAGAGAGCTCCACCTCTGTCAGGATGGAGTGAAACCTTTCTGACAGCATTGATAGCCTCAGACCTGCTGTACTAGTGTGGAAAGGGTGAAGTGATGGGGTATGGAGTGGGGGAGTGGAATATCAAATGGGGATGAGAACAGTTTCCTGCCAACCTGTAAAGGGTGAGGTGGGGCAGGCCAGGCCACCCCCACTTGAAGGACAAAGCTTGGGAAAGCAGCATTGATTCAGGAGCCCCACATGACCCAGATCTACTGTTCCCAGGGAGCACCAAGGCAGCTGAGCAGCCCCGCCCTCTCCTCCAGAGACAACTTCCTTAAGCCAACTCTTGGATAGTTTGATGAGATGGAACGACAGAGCTGGTCTGGCTGAGAAGGGATTAGAACCCAGGAAGGTTCCCTACCCCTTGTTGGATGACCTAAGCTAGTCACATCACCTCAGGGTAACTTCATCATCACTGCAACCAAAATGCTGCTGAGGTGAAAATCAGACAAGTGCCAGGCCTCCGTAGAGCATTATTCATTCTCTTGAGAGAGGAGTCGCCAATGAATGAAAGCAGTAAAGATGCCTAGAACCTGGGTCAGAAGCTTCACCTGTCCTCTTGCATTGAATCTTCTCAGCTGTGACACAGGCCTGTGAAACTCCAAACTCATTTCCTAGGTGAAAATGAGACTCAGGAAAAAACAAAACAACTTAACCAGGATGGTGGTTCTGCTAAGTTAGCACCAGAACCGGTCCCTCAGTTTGCAGGTTCCTCATCACCCAAGTCTGTACAGCCTGAGGGAACTGAATGGGAGATTTCAGTGCAACAGAAACACTTTACAGGCACATTTTGAGACAGTGCCCAGGGCCGCAAAAGGCCTTGAAAAGTGCTCAATGAGAATTCAAAGGACAAAGCTGCTGGAGGAGGTTGGGGCCAAGACAGAGTTGCACAGTCACTCAACAGAAGATGAGGGCTTGCGAACCACCCTGATGAGGCCCCCTTGCACCAGGTGCAAGGATGGTGTGCTAACCCTTGTTGGTGGCCACCAGTGAGCTGAGAGTTACCTGCCAGATCACCATGAGACAGCCTCAGGAACATGTGCTTGGGGAGTCAGTGAAGAAATCTTCCTGTACCCTTCAGGGGATGGACTTAGTTTTATAGCCAGCATTAAAATATTCAAGACTTGAGAAGGATTCTAGTAAAATTATAATCCTGTGTTTGACATCAAAATAATTTTCACAACAGCAGATTGATGACAGAAACACAGGTTTATGACTTCAATATGAGACTCTGGAAGATCAAGTGCAAAGAAATCATTTTACAGGACCAAATGCTCCTTCAGAACAGATGCTCTCCACAAAATCCCTGAGGCCTGTCGCCTCCCCTGAAATGTCTGTTTTCATATCAAAATGTTTGTAGAAATACTGCATCATGCAAGAGGCTCCAGGAGGGTTGTGGCATGCCTGAGCCTGATTTACTCAAAGCTAATGATCGTGGTCCTGATGCAGATTGAATTTCACTTCCCTAACTCTGGTTTTTATAGTGCTTTAAATACTGAGCCTCAACCGCCTTCCTCTAGTGTCAGGCCAGTGTCTGTGCCCAGTGCACCAGCTCCAAGAGGCCGAGGCCAGTCTGCGTCGGCCAGAGGCCCTGCAGGGTCAGCCTCAGACTCGAGGAACAGCATGCTTTAGGACTCTAGGATCAAAAGTAGACTGAAGTCAGAGGCAGTGTCAGAACAGCTGTTATAGCTGGACATAGTGGTACATGCCTGTAATCCCAGTACTCAAGAGGCTGAGGCAGGAGGACTGTTGTGAGTTGAGGCCAGCCTGGGCTACAAAGTGAGCTCAAGGCCGGCCTAAGCTGCATACCAAGACCCTGTCTCAAAAAGACAAAGAAAAAAAGACTTATGAACTCCAGTCTCCCATCAAGTTATTTTCTCTCATCTTTTCCCCCATATAGAAATACAAATCTCTCCCAATTTCTTAATACAACTCTGTGTGAGTTTATATGCCTGGCCCACTGCCCTACAGTATAGGCAGTATTATAGATGAGGAGATGAAGGCCAAAGGCCACAGAGCTTGAAAAGCAAAGCCTGAGCTTGACGCAGCCGAAGGTCCCAGGCCTGCTATCCCACTGGGTACACTTGGGCTATGCTATGTGTGGTCCCCAGTTCTACATGCTGGGAGATGAATCTCCAAGGAATAGCTGGGCTCCTCAGACCAGCTTCTGGTGATGGAGTGATGGAAGCTGCAGCTTTATTGACCATGAAAACTCCCTATATTTTTATGCCTTAAGCTGTAAAACGCATTGAAAGTGAAACACTCTATAGTGCATAAAATTGTGCAAGTTTTAAGCCACAGCATATTAACCAGCTAATGGCAGACCAAAGGGCGTTTTTATCTTTTGATTATTACATTAATCTTCCATTAAAATTATCTATGTGATTATCACAAAGCCCTGAAGATAATAAATTTAGGAGATAGTTGGCTTGTTAAGGATCATTTTAAAATGCTTTTGTCAAATTATATGTGCCAAAAATGCACGGAAAACACTAGGTTGGCTGAGAGTGCCAACACTCTGATCCAAAGCTAGCTTTTATTAAGAAAGATAAAACTCCCAATTTCCACTCATTGTCTATGTCGTCCCAGGCTGTTCCCCAGCCCGTGGTCCTCATGATTTATTGCTCTCAGCTGGCAGCTTGGCGAGGCGGTGGCCGAGTGTGTGAGGCCTTCTGTGCCCCAGCAGCCGCCATCACTGCCTGCTGCTGGCAACGAGCAGAGCAGAAAGTTTGAGGACGGTGTCATGCTCGACCTGTGTGACTGCCGTCTTGTGCTGTCCCCTTAGAATTCTGTCCTTGTGCAGTCATAGAGCCAGTCCCCCCAGCCCCACCACGTGGCCCTCAGATTGAAGCTAGCACAGAGCTGGCTCCTCTTAGAGTCTGACTGTCCACCTGAGGGGTGTGGAAACTGTTCTTCACAGCCCCCAGCAAAAGACAGCAGTGGAGCAAGCCCTGGCTCAGGGTGCTACAGAGGGTGGAGCAGCACATGTGGCCCTGTGGTGTGTGGAGGCAACAGCACAGCCAAGCTCTTCCAGACTTCCAGGACCCTCAGCCTCTGGGCCCCCCTCCCCTGTGCATCTCACCTCCCTGCCTGGCAGGGAGCCTGACTGGCCACTGGCTTGTTGGTGAGCACTAAGAAACGTGCAGCAGAAGTCCTGTTGGGGCTAGAAGGCTTGAGATTTCCTCTACAATGTTTCCATTCTTCCTATTCAAAGGGTGATGTTTGAGAAGGTCACCTGCTTGGTCCATGGCAGGCAAGGAGCAGAGCCAAGAGGTCCAGCAGCATCCTGGGAGGCATCACCCACCAGGGAGGGGCTTGGTCCCAACCTGTCAGGTGACCCTAGTGCCTGGAGCTCTAGCTGCAAAAGAGCGTCTGGCCCTGGGCTGGCGGCAAGCACTGGCGAGTGACAGGTGTGTCCTCTTGCTTTCTAGGTTAACTATATCCTGGAATCGCGAGCAAGCACTGCCCGGGCTGACTATTTTGCTCAGAAACAAAGAAAACTGAACAGACGTACAAGCTTCAGCTTCCAGAAGGACAAGAAATCAGGGCAGCAGTGACACTGGCCTCCTCCCTCAACCTGTCATTGCAGCTCAGAGCCTGCCTGCCAGGGCCAGGTGGCCTTAGAGCCCACTCCAAGCCCTGCAGTGCCCTGGGGAGGCCAGCCTTGGGCTCAGAGCACAGTCTTAGGGTGCCATGGGGAAGGTGTGCAGGGGACCTGATGTGGGGAGCAGTGACACGCAGGGGCCAGACCTCCTGCAAGGAGCCGCAGGCCACTCAGCCATCTCCACTGCGTGATGACCCTGCCCAAGGCTATACATAGCCACCCGGACATTTCCTTGCAACTTGATCAAATTTCTTAAACGAAGAACAAAAGTGTACTTTTTTTTTTTTTTTTTTTTTTTTTTTGCTTTTTAATAAACAGGTATACTCTACCATGGTTGGTATGGTGGACCATTCTTTGGGGCGGAGGATTGATTATGTTTTTCCCTTTAAAATCTGTTCCCATATTGAACAGGCAGATTGGAAAGGCTATGGTTCGATTTCACAGAAGAAATGTTTAGGGCTTAGTCAATAGTTTTAACTATGCCATTTGTTTAAATGAGTGCATTTGCTTCGAGGATAGTGCCATACTGAAAGGAGCCGAGACCTGGCACTGTGTCCAGGGCTGAGTCTTCTTCCCCTAGATGCCCTCACCCCTCGATGGCCCAGCACCTCCAGCTTCACAGATGGGAGGATGGGGTGACAGCTGCTCTTCGGGTCATGCCAAGCCAGCCACTGTGGTCTTTCGGTCTCTTCACAGCAAGTGTAAGTTCCAGCCAACAGGCCTGCACTTGGCTTCCCCTGGCCTGGGGTCTCAGCTCTGCTGGCCTGTAGACCTGGCTCCTGCAGCCTTCCTTACCACGCATGCCCCATGGGAGCCAGCAGGAGGCTGCCGTCTCATAGCAAAGAAACCAGAAGGAGCCGCGTCCCCAGCAACCTGTTCCACAGTGGGAAGATGGGGCTGGCATCCCTGACACCACGCCTCTGGCCACTCCAGGTGCCTCTATGGGCCTCGCCAACGTCCCTCCCACGGTGACACCCTTAAGTACTGTCCCCGACCAGGGACAAGGGCCAGGTGTCTCACCAAGGACATGCATTTAAAACATTTTTTAAGTCGTCGTACGAGAAGAGACATGTCTGAACAGCATCCCAAAGTCAGTGTGTTTCTTTGCACAGGAATCGTTCTAACGACTTCCTTTCTCATTCTGCCCTTGGGTCAGTCAGCAGGAGCACTGTTTTCTAACGTCTTCCACCCCTACCCTCCAGAAACAAAAGAAATATTATTTGTAGCTTGCTATCTGTATTTGAATTTTTAGCAATTTTATATTTAGATACCTTTGAAAAATGTGACTAATTTGGTCATTAAATCTTGTGACATATTCAATATTAAAATGCTATTAAAATAAATGTCATATAAACACTCTTCTTTGGCATATTGCTTTGAGTTCCTGAAGTCTTGAGCAGGTGATGCTCAAGACCAACTCCATCACACATCTCCCCAGCTGGCACAAGCTGGCAACTGGTGCCCGGCATCTCTGAAATACACCAGAGGTCTGGAGGTGACTCTGAGTTACACCCCTCACACATCAGCCATGGCATACTGTGGGTCCAACTCAGTTCTCATCAGATGTACCAGTTCAAGGAGTGACTTTCCCACTGTGAGCACCACCGGCCAAACACCAAAACTGTATTCACTTCCTCAGCCCCTCTTTCCACTCCACACAAATTTTTAAAGCAAGGTCCTGAGCACAGGACCGAGCGTCTCATGCCTCCCCTAGCAGCAGGCTTGCAGGGCTGCTCAGCATGTCGCAGTGAAACCAAGGTGCTGCCAGAGCCTGCATGCCCAGGCAGTTGTGTCGCACTCACGTGCAGCCTGGACAGCTGGGTCACCACCCTCACCTCAGGGGTGAGGTCTTGGGGTAGGCAGCTCCGCTGGCTGGGACACCATGAATGACATGTCCCACACCCCTCAGTGACTAGCCAGGCAGCAAAGGTGCTGGATTAGCTGAGCCCTGCCGGGCCTGCTGGGGTCACAGCACCCCGGGATCTGTGTGAGCTGCCCTCCTCCGTGCTTGCTGCCCCATGAGGACTACGCTGTAACCACATAGTTTCTTGGCCACCACCACTGTCCCTCAATGGCCAGCCCTGGCTGCGCCACACCAGTGTCCCCTCTGCAGCCCTGTGCCTCCAAGCTCCTCCAGACCTAGGCTTCATCTTCTCACAGTGTCAGAGCCGGCCTGGCCCTGCAGCCTGTGCCCAAGCTCAGCGCAGAGGTCTGGTCCAGGAGAGTCCACGGCTTGGGCATGTGGCCCTCAGCCTCCCCATTGTGTGCTCCAGGGGGCACTGTGAGGCCCAGAATGCCCGGGAGGGTGTAGGACAAGCAGTGGAGATGGAGGCAGAGGCAAGAGGGGAAGGCTGGAGCTGGCCTCGTGTTACCCTGCCCGATGGATTGGAAAGGCTACCCCGCTGTGCAGCCTGGGGTCCAGAACACCCGCAAATAGGTAGGCCATTAAGCTGCTGTTGTCCTTAGTTGTCCCAAGGAAGCATAGGCCCCACCCCACCCTGAGGGAGGGAGGGGGTCCCAGATGCAGCTTAGTTGCTCATTTTGTGCATCATACCATAAAAAGCAAAAGCACCTGGCAGCACTGGCTACCCTGTCCCTCCTACCCCTCAGTCCCCTCTGTCTCTGTCACAGGATTCTGTCACAGGATCCCCAGTGGCCTCTATGCCATCAGCCTGTGCGTGTACCCCTCCATCTGCAGACCCTTCCCCACCCACCAGTTCTGGAAAATGAAATGGAACAGAGGCCAGAATCGGGCAGAACACACTCCAGCTCTGCCACTGTCTGGAGGAGTGTGAATTACCTTCTTTCATGGGCCTCCGCTTTCCCTTTTGCAAAACAGACACAATGCAAGTTCTTCCAAGAGGCAGTGAGGCTTATTTGGAATCAACAAGCAGCCTCCAAGCCACACTGGTTTGACAGTCAGGTGTGGGCCCCACTTCGACCTCCTACAAAGGCTGGCAAGGGACAGGTGAGCTGACACAGCACTATGGGAAGAGACATGGACCCCTGCTGCTGCCACCACCCAAATGCTATTGGCCAGAATCACATAGCAACATCTGCTCCAGGGAGGGCCAGGGAATTTGACCACTAAAGACTGAATGCCACACAAGCTGGGCAAGGTGGCATTCGCCTTGATCCCAGCACTCAGGAGGCTGAGGCAGGAAGATCACTGTGAGTTCGAGGCCAGCCTGGACTACTCAGTGAGTTCACTATCAACCTGGACTACACAGTGAGACCCTGTCTCAAAAAACAAAAAAAAAAGCAAGCAAGGAAGGAAGTCACGGTGTTTGGAAACTGTCATCCTGAGGTGGCACCATGCTTCCCAAGTGGCACCATTCGCAAGCCACCCTGATACGGTATTTTTTCAGGCATTCACTGAGTTTCTTCAATTACCTCAGGTGGGTTCTCCACCTGGAGCCCTATGTGAAACAAAGGATGTCCCAGACTTGGCAGGCTGCTTATCCATTTTCTGGCACTCATTAAAATAAATCCATAACTACTCAAAACCGTCCATCCTGGGCCAGCCAAATAGCTCAGTAGACTAAAGCACCTGCTCAGGCCGGCACAGTGACTGGGGTTCGATCCCCAGCATGCAGTGCCAGCCCCACTCTCCAGGGCTGAGACTGGGCACGGTGGCACATGCCTGTAATCCCAGTGCTTGCGAGGTTGAAAACAGGAGGATCACTATGAGTCTGATCTGTGTAATGACCCTGTAGACCCTTCCTAAATACAAAAATAAATAAATAAATGATCTGTCCTTGCCAGGACCCATGGTGCACACCCGGAATCCCACCTAGTCAGGATTGCAAGTTGTAGGGCAACTTAGTCTCAAGACCCTGTCTCAAAAAAATAAAAAGTGCTGGGAGTGTAGCTAAGCACAGAGACCCTGGATTCAATCTTCCTAACACCACAACCATGTTGTCGACCCACATTAGTGCCTTCTATCCTTTCAGCAGCGCCTGCCTGCACTAGCCTCTTGCGATGCTGCCCCCTTGCATTAGTTACTATTTCATTAATCCCTCTCTCATTCATCCCATTCTCTATTCCACCTGACCCCATTTTACAGATAAGGAAACTGAGGCAAGCAGAAGCAAAGCCACACAGCCAGGCACTGCAGTGTGGAGGTGGAGCTGGCTGGGCCCCCCTCCCCTCCCACTTCCCACCCCCTGCCAGATGGCAGAGGCCCGGGTGGGGGGAGGTGGGGGCGGTTCCGGCTGTCATGTTCCCTTCCGCACACCTCTGCTTACGTGCAAACTCCCAGCAGGGTCGCATGTGCCACCGAAGCCCGGAGAGTGATTTGTGGGGTCCCCGAGCCCAGTAATCTCGTCAGTGTAATGGGATTATATTTCAAATCACCACGGCCTGTTCATTACCCACGTAAACTCCCCTGACGGAGGAAGATGCCGACCGCCCTGCCCTCCTGCCTGATTAGAGAAACTGATGCTGAGGTCTGGAATGAAGAAATAATGCGCCCATTTATTCCTTTTTCTGACAAGTCACAATAGATTTTTACCTGCCAGCGAGTGACCTCCCGGAGGTGCCCCTGGCCCACGCTCAGCCCCGCCCGTCTGCCTCCACCAGCGGGCACATGCGGCCGCCCTGCACCCCCAGAGGCCGGGGACTCCGAAGCACGGGAGGCCGAGGTGCCCCGAACTCGTGGGCCCGGCCTGGCTCGCCTGCGCCGAGTCGCATCCACCTGAGCCTCAGTTTCCCTGGGCGGAGGCGGAGGCAGGGAGAGGACCCCGGGGATAGTCCTCCATCAGCGGTGATCTTCACCCTGGCCACAGATCGGGGCTGCCCAGGAGGCTCACTCTCAGAGGCGGGCCGGGGTTGTCCGGCCCGGGTGCCCGGTCATGCCCCAGCCCTCCCCGCGCACAGGCTTCCAGAGGTGCCCGGAGACGCCCGAGCTGCCATCTGGAGGGCCCGCGCTGCGCTGGGCACTAATGGAGCCCAATCTTCGCTTTCCTGTCATTCAAGGCCTGTGCCCAAGGTCCAAGCCTTCATGCAAGTCCCCAGGTCACCTGCCTGCCACCCTCCGTGTCCTCCTGACAGCCAGGGCCCTGCCACCCAGCCCAAGGCTGACAGCGCCCCACCTCTGAGAGAAGATAGAAACCACCTCCCCGTGCTGTGTGACCCTAGACTCGTGATTCGAGCTCTCTGAGCCATCTGCTCACCAGCACAAGTGAGGAGAGGGTACACGGGCCCAGAGCACAGCAGAGGGTGGCCCAGTTCCACACAAGCTGAGGACACACTGCCAGGCCTTGTCCCTCCTAGGCCCGCCCCTGGCCAGACGGCCTCACCCTGCCTGCCTCAGCTGTTAGCCCCGAGCAGGGCTCCCACCCTAGTGCTCTCACTCTGTGAATACAAAGGAAATACTGTGAAGCTAATTCTTTTTAAAATGATAAAATTTGTCTATATTACTGCATGCTAGCCCCCAGCTTCCTGAAAGCTAAAAATATTTTAATGTCAAATTTCCATGTAAATTTTAGTTTAGAATTTAATATCCTTTTAACATACATTAAATTTTTTAGCATTCTTTGGGAGTATTTTAAGGGTTTATGTGCATTGGAGAAAATGGCTGGGGGAGGCTGTCAGTTAGAAGAGAAGCTTCTAGAAGCAAGGCCACTCCCTGTGCCCACCTCCACTTGGGGGTTGCTCTTCTGGACAGACCCTGGCGCCCTGGGGAGGGGCAAAGCCTCAGTTCCTTGGAGGGAAATGACTGATTTGTGGCTTCCCTGGGGTCCCAAAGAATTCTCCCCAGCTGCTCAGGGCCCTGCCAGTCCAGACCCACACCATGCCACTTACTCACAGGTGGCTTTGTCACGCTCATCGCCTTGCCTCAGAATGGGGCCAGAGTCAGAGTTCACACAAGATCCTTGTGGTGAGTGCACTGGAAAGGGGAGTCCTGTCATCTCCAGCCTTGAGCAAGCCTGCCTGGTGGCAGCGATCCCCTTCCCTGTGCATGGGACACAACTCCTGATGCCACGTCGTAAAAAAGGAGCAACGTCATCTAGCTCATGTGTGAGGAGACTCAGTCCACATCAGCCAGCTCCAGGATGGGCCCATCACAGCGTCAGGGCCTAGCTGAGCAAAGCTGCTTAGCTCATGGCAGCCAGGAAGTGGAGAGGAGAGCTGTGGCCGAGGCAGGGACCAGAGGCCTGGCCAGACCAGACCCCGCCACTATGGCTCCTCTCCCAGCCAGGCACAGGCAGCAGTGTGCTTTCCCGATCCTCCAGGGGATCCTGACGGATCCAGTGGACGCCCACCCTAACTGCTACACGGCCTTACTAAGTGTGTGGCATGTGTGACAGCCAGCAGCAAGAAGCAGTGAGTGTCCCAGCAGACTGGGCTAAAGTCCCAAGGCCAGGGCCCGTATTCTCTCTGGGAGTAGAAGGAGGCCCAGGAGTCACGGGCAGGCCGGGCCTTGCTGACCACTGACCCCACGGCAGCCTGGCTTGACAACAGGGGACTGAGACCAAGGCCCCTCCCTGGGCATCTCCTGATGGCAGCCTGGCAGGTGGTCCCCTGGGCTTCCCCACCAGCACACGGGACAAGGCTGCCTGGGGAACATGGGCTCCAGGGTCTGAATAAGGCTGGCAGCTTTGTGGCCAGGCTCTGGACACCCAGCTGGAGTTTGGGGGCTGGGGAGATGGCTCAGAGATGGCTCAGTGGAATAATCGCTTCCCTGGCAAGCACAGAGGCCTGAGTTCAATCCCCAGTTCCACCAAACATAAAAATAAAAATAAAAGACATGGATTGGGCCAGGCATGGTGGCACACACCTGTGATCTCAGCTCTGGGGAGGCTGAGGCAGGAGGACTGCTAAGAATCTGATGTCAACCCAAACTACACAGAGAAACTGGGTCTTTAAAAAAAAGACACTGATCATTATGAGCAGAGGCGAGCTGGGTAACAGAGAGCTGGGAACTGCTGCATCATGGGAGGAGGCAGGGACCCTTGCTCGCTCAGGCTCTGCCGATCACGTGCTCAGCAGCATCCCGAGGGAGGTGAGTGACCAACCAAGGAGGGATATAACCACAGCATCCATTCAACAAGCGTCCACTGAGCTCTGCCCTGTGCCATGCCCAAGGGCCCTGAGGGGCAGAAATGACCCCCTCTGCCTGTCCTCCCGGTCTCTGGGCTTCGGCTCACTCTCTGCTGCTCACTGACCACGGCTTCTCCCCATGCTGATGCTGGCCAGCGCTGAGGGCCATGCTCAGGGAACACTGTTCCGTGACTGCCTGGATCCAACTGGAAACGACAAGATGGTGGTCACCTGAGAAAGATGGGTTCCTGGCAGGGAGCCACAGTGGGACTCCCCACATGGGGCACTGGGGCAGAGGTCAAAACACACAGGGTCTCCATGGCCACCCAGTCACTGCAGAGACAGCCTCCAGCAGTGCCTCCAGGATAGTGGCCTATCCTATGAGAAAGAGGCTGGGAGGGGCCCTCAGCGGGACACTGGTGTCCCCGGCTGTGACAGGCCTTCCCCCCCCAGCTCTCAGTGTGCCAGTTGCTCCCCTGCAGCTGCCCTCAGGGCCACTGTACTATTTGGGCGGAGTCCATCCCTCCCTCAGACACCATCTTGGCCTGGCAGGGGTCACATGACCGGCCTCGGGCCAATCCTGAGCCTGCCTCCAGGGGTGCACAGCCCTCCCCTGCAGCTCCCATACAGCCCTCAAGGTGGGGCTGCTGGCATCATTCCCCCAGGGCCAACACCTAGAGGAGAAAGGAGCTTGGCCCAGCTAGGGAGGGCACAGGGGCGCCACAGGGGACTCCAAGCTGGTGGGTGCCTCCACTACCCTCCAGGCCACCTTCCCCTTGCAGGATGAGGGACAGGAAGGCCTCAGTGTGTATGCATGTGCAAGTGTGCGCGTGAGTCTCTGTGCAAGTGTCTGTGTGTAGCAACGTGTGCCGTTGTGCCCGTGAGGCTGGGTTGTGCACACATGCATGTCTCTGCATGACCTTATGTGTGTGCACATGTCCGTGCCTGTGCACATGTGTGAGGTTATGCTGTGTGTATGCATATGTGAGTGTGTGTGCTCATGTGCATATCTGTGTGTATACTGGGCATGCATGTCCACAGGCTGTGCTGCGTACACATGCCATGGCTGTGACCGTGCACGAGTCTGTGTGCACACATGCATGTCTACATATGCATGTGTGTGTACATGTGTGTGAGGCACTGTGTGTACATCCAGTGTCTGGTCCATGCATATGAGTTTGTTGTGCATGAGTTCTGGGTGTGCATGTGAGTTTGTGTGCATGTCCACATGTGTGCATGCCTGTCTGCATATGAATGTGTGTGCACGCCTGTACACATGCAAGTGTGTGGGTTTGTGTGCACACGGGTGTGTGTGTGTGTGCGAGCCCCTTTCCCAGCCACCCCATGCACCTGTGCTGGCTGCCTGCCCTCGGCTCACGGCCTTCCCTGCAGCCCAGCAGCTGGCCACCATCTTGGCAAGCACCGCCTGTCACATCTGATTTGTAAAGCTGCGCTTGTGAGGGGCTCTCAGGAGTGTCCAGTTGGGGCTCCTTCAGGTCAAAGCATGCTCACCAGAGCCCTAGTTCTGTGGAGCAACAGCCCACAGCCTCTCCTGGGTCCTGGCTGCCTGGCTTCATCCTTCACACAGATGCAGACGCCAAGGCTTGAGTCCTGCCTTGGTCTCTCAATGTGCACAGCGGCCCAGGGAGCCAGATCTGGACCAGAAACCCCCAGCTTCATGCACCCTGCTGTCACTACTGCTGTTCCCAGCCTGAAGCTCCAGCCTGAATCGGGATGAAAGCCTAGGAGGCCAATGTGGGTGAAGGCACAGCCCCTTGGTGCAGGGGCGCCTGTCCCCGTCTCCTTGCCACTCAGGCAGTAAGGATGATCAAAGACCACTGCCTCCCGCAGGTGCACTCAGGGCTCTGTCTTGGCTCTGCCTATTACCCTGACTCCCAGTGGCAGCTCTAGGCAGTCACTGGGGCTGCAGGTGGGCAGGACAGCCTGGCCTCTACGCCCACCTTCCTGCTGGGGCTGTCAGGATGGCTTGTAGACTGTCCCCTCCCTGTAGACCTGGCCCATGTCAGCTTTGCCATCTCAGTGTCTGACACCATACACATGCTCAACAAATTTTTGTTTGGTTTGGCTTTTTGAGATAGGATCTCTTTATGGATTCCAGGCTGGCCCCAAATGCACAAGGACCCTCCTGCCTCAGCCTCCCAAGTGCTGTGATTACAGGCATGTGCCACCATGCCATGCTCTAAACAAATACTTGTGAATGCACAAAATAAACACTGGATGATGTCTGGGTTCCCAGGAGGCGGCTTGGGGTCATGGAGGTCTGGGGGCACTGGAGCAAATGGGGCCATGCGGGTTTCTTTCCTGGCAGCTGCAGAACCTCTCCGAGCTGGGGCACTGTGATCCAAGAAGGGGGGTGACAGTATTTCCCAGGGACCAAAGCCCCTGCACACACCTCTGAACTCAGGGTGGTAAATGCGTGTATGGAGGTGGCGGCAGGTACTGGCAGGAGTGGGACCCTCCTCTGGGAACAGAAGTGTCCCCCACCCCATATGTGGGGGAGGGGTGTTGCCTCCCTGAGCTTGGGGTCCCCACTGCCTGCTTCCCTGGCTCCTGTTTGGCTACTGCCTAAGACGAACTCTTCTGTTTGTACTCACCCAGAGCAGGCCTGGGTTGAAAGAATATTGGTTGAATGAATGCATGAACGACGGGCTGGACTGACAAGCCAGCCTGCTGGGCCCTCACCGCCTTCTCCCCCTCCAGGGTCTGACTGGAATGTGAGTGTGTGCCAGGTTCAGCACATGAGGGCTCCATCGGAACAACCAGAGCCTGGGGGCATTGCCAGATGGTAAAATGTGGCAGAGACCGGTCCCTGTCCTGCTCACTATGAACACCAGGCTGGCCTCCACAGTGCTTGTGCCATCTGGGCCTGAGCTCCTGGACAGCACTTGACACACCCTGGACAAGGCTACCACTGTGCCCGTTGTACATGAGAAGAGGCTTGGAGAGCTCACCTGAGGCCACACAGGGACAGGAAGCAGGTCAGAAATCTCACCTCTGGTTTCCTCTCACCTCTGGGGCCCTTGGCCCCATGCTCATGCACTTCCTTGCTCTCCTCTGGAAAGTAGGAAGGACAGACTTCTGGAGCTGTGGAGATCTAGGTTGCAATTCTGGCTTAGCTTCTTCCTCTAGCCTTGTGACACTGGGTCAGTCATCTCCTTTCCCTGAACTACAGTTTCCTCTTCTGTGGAATGGGTTCATAATCTCTGCTCTACAGGGCCATGAGAAATCAATGATGGGGTCTATGGTGATACCACCCTGAACTTGCCCAATCTCGTCAGAAATCAGTGATAGAAGAGATATTTCTGAGGTAAAGCCCATAGCAGGCATTCATTAAACATTTGTGGAAAAAAAAAATTATTACCTTTTGTTTTATTTCTATCTAACCAATTTTTACTGGTTCAGCCTAGAACATAGAGGTACAGGGCTGGGCCCCGGGTGTCCTTGGAGAGACATGAGGAAAACCAGATGTAGCCAGAGCAGTGAACACCAGGCCGAGTGACGCCTGGAGCATCTTCTACCTGCAGGAGCTCTGTGTGACCACACGCTGGACACGTATCAGCCAGGACGACTGCGACATCAGTCAAGGAGAGTGTGATGTCAGTCGAAATGAACGCCACAGAAGCCAAGATGGCTACCTCGACAGTCAAGATGGCTTCCCTGTGGCTGCCACATTGGGCCTCAAAGCAGTGTGCATTGGACTGCAAGAGCCCCACTACAGCTGGATTTGGACCAGAACAAATTAATCATTAAAACTGTGTCCTGATTCCAAAGGGCATGAGTCAAACTCTGGGACAGCCCGAAGTCTCCCAGAACAAGAGGAAACCCATCAGTCCCACCTCCCCCCCCGTTGTATCCCTGAGCATGCTGGGTATTTCCCCTTTGTCTATTTCTCTTTTGTCTTTTTCCTTTCTTTTAGCAGAATCACCGAGAAGCAGCCACAAAATCAGTTAAAGCTTCCAAAGTGCTTCTTTCTCTGGAAATCTTTTATAAAAGGTGAAAGATTTACAAAGACCTGAAGAGCAAACCAAGCAGGATAATTGTTTTTGGAATGACCCCAATATTTTCACCCCAGCGACCCCAACTGGGCATCTTGCCCCATATTTATGATGCCTGCTTCTCTGCGCACTGCCAGGCGACCTTTCGGAGGCCCCTGTGTGAGCCCCCCCGTCCCTTATCAGGCCCGTAACTCACCCGACGTTATCTCTCAGGAGGGTTTTATGCGCTTTAATTTAACTCCCCTCATCATCATTTCCCGGACTTCAAGGTTTTCTCTCTCGAGCCGCCCTTCCCAGGACAAGCATAATCTGTTTGCCATCAAGCCCAATAAATATGTTTGTGTAGGAGACTGGAGCCATTTGGGGAGAGGAGCTCGGGCGGGGAGCAGCCCCAGCTCTCTCCTCTCCCAGGCCGGCCTGGGTGTCCTTGAACCTCTGCAGGTGGGGCACCTTGGTCCTTGGGCCGGGTGACCCAATCTAGTAAATGAAAGTGCAGTAAATGAAATTCAGTTAAACTTGGATTTAGATAAACAAAGCAGCTTCAGGGCAAGTAGGACCCATGCAGTAGATGCTTAAAAGTTGGTTTTTTCCAAAGTTCAAGGACATGGCCATCTCCTCCCCATGTCCTCATGTTCTTTCTCATCCTAATTTTCCCCTTTCCCTCCCAACTCCCTTCTTTTGCAGAGATCAAACCCAGGAACTTTGCACTGAGCTACACCCCTACCCCTTTTTGTTTTTTATTTTTATTTCTTTTTTCTGTTCTTTTTTCTTTTTTGAGCAATATCTCACTAAGTCACTAAGTTGCCCAGGCTGGATTCAAACTTGCAATCCTCCTGCCTCAGCCTCCCAAAGTTCTGAGATTACAGGTATCTGCTCTACATCAAACCTAATTTTCTTACCCTGCAAGGCAAGTCCAACTGGCTTAGGGCCCACCCTAGTGACCCCATTTTAACTCAGTCCCCTCTTTAGAGGCATCATCTTTAGAGAGTCCCCTTCCCAGGTAGGAGAGGTCAGGACCTCAACATGTGAGCTGGGGGTTGGATGGAGGAACAAATTCAGCTCCTCACCACTGGGAGCGACACCTCCTCCAGGAAGCCCCAGTCTGGACTTGCAGTGAGAACAGCGGCCTGCCTGTCTGGCCAGCCTGACTTCCAGCCCTCGGCTCTGAGCAGGGCCACAAGAGTTGTTAGATGTCCCCCACGTTCCCTGCTGTGTAGAGCACAGGGAGGCAGCACACGCGCAGCCCTGGTCATGCTGCCAATCGGGAGCAGCCCTGCGACCACATGCAGCCCCTCCAGCTGTGCCCTCAATCTCTTGTCCCCTAAAAGCCGAGAGAGCCACCTCTTCCCGCCCACCTGGTCCTCTTGAGAGAAGCCACACTGCACTGTGGGTCGGGGTTCCTGTGCCTCCACAGGCTGGGTCTCCGCCACCTCCCCTGTAGGTCTGCTGCCCCCAGGGTTCCCAGATGAGCGGATCACAGCTGGGGCCCCCGAAGGGCCTGGACTCAAGTCTGTGCCCAAGGACTTGCAGTGGAGCTCGGACAAGCTGTCAGACCTGTCCCATGCCGCGTCCTCCCCAAGGAGTTGGGGACAGCTGCCCGCCACACTGTGGACCCAGCCTGTGCCTAGGGCTACAGCCTAAGGGCTCCAATACTGGGCCCCTTGCCAAGTGACCAGGAGAGGGGCTGGAAGAGCAGCAAGGACCTGGTCTTTGAGAGAGAGCGCAGCCTGTAGATTGGGGAAGGGGAACAGCAGCGGCACCAGAGAGGCTCACAGGATAGTCGCCCCCGTGCCCCATGGTGTCAGGCAGCCTGGAGACGGCAGACAAGACCAAGCGTGACCAAGAGTGCCACTGAGCCCTCGGGAGCCAGCAGGGCCCCAGAGGCAGAGGCCGAGTGGGCCCAGCCAGTGTGGATGAAGAAGCCCAGCCCGGCTTCCGTCAACATTTCCCCAGGGGTGAGTGACAACCAACCTCAAGCATTTCTTACTTACCTGTTAGCCATTTGGGTGTCTTCTTTTGAGAAATATTGCCAGGTATGGTAGCAGATACCTATCATCTCAATACCTGGGAGTCTGAGGCAGGAGGATCACCTTGAATTTGAAGGCAACCAGGACTACATAGTGAGCTCAAGGCTAGCATGAAATACACAGTTAGGCCCTGTCTCAAAAAAAAAAAAAAAAAAAAAAAAAAAGAGAGGAGAGTCATGGGTTGGGTGAGTTGCAAAGGTGAGAGGCTTATCTTAACTTGTGATTCTAGGGCCTGTTACAGATTTCATCTGAAGAGTCCCCCAAAGATGCCTAGACTAAGATGTCCCCAGGGCGGCATCACCGGTGTGGCCCGCTGATAGGAGAGGTGACTGGGTCATCAGGCACTGATGTCATCAGCAGATTAATCCTTTCACCATCTCTTACCCAAAGGGGGCATGGGAGTGGGTAGGTGGGCTTCCGAGGGCACCTGCTCCCCAGCGCCTCCTCTCTGCTCCACGCTGTGGCTGCAGTCAGGTGAACAGCTGTCCTCTGCCGGACAGCTGGAGGCTGAGGAGAAGCCTTTCCTCTCCCGGCTGCAACAACAAAATGCTGACTGAGACAAGGTCCAAGGCCAGAGGCCACATCTGATGTTGGCCCTCGGGGTGGCTGAGTCCCAAAGCAGCAAGAAACAGGAAGCATGGGTGTCTCTCCTGCATCTTATCAAGTGGATAATGACCGATCACAGGGGCTCCACCCTCATGACTCTGTCTAACCCTAATCACCGCCTCCAAATTTCATAACCAAAATAAATTTACACCCTCCCAGTGTCTCAGAGTGGGGTCCAAATGGCAGATGCTTGCCCCCCATAAGATGGCACACTGAGAATGTTTTCTCCTCTTACAATTGGGCCACAGTATTGGGTGTTCCCCCTGCTATGCAGATTTTTTTTTTTTATTGAGAGACAAATATCAATGAGACAGTTACAAAGCTGATTAATAGGACATTTTTAATAGTTAATACATTTTACATTGTTATCTTCCTAGTGGTTATCCTATGCAGATTTTTTTTGTTTAGACAAGGTCTCACTATACAGTTTGGGCTGGCCTTATGCTCACTTTTATAACCGAGGCTAGTGTCAAACTCACAGAGGCCCTCCTGTCTCAGATTCCCCAGTGCTGGGATTACAGGTGTGCAGCACATTCCCAGGTGTGGGGCTCACAAAGCATGCTGGCGTTCCAGGGCTGGCACAGCATGCAGGGCCAGGGATCAACCTCAGGTCCTTGTGCTTGCCAGGCAGGTGCTTATACCTCTGAGCTATCGCCCCAGCCCCTGTATAGAAGATTCTTAGTTGGGTGGACTCCTTATGCAAGAGTCTCTGTGTGTCTCATCTTTGAAGTTTCCATTTAAGTAGTGCACACCTGAATCCCAGGAGGCAGAGGCAGGAGGACTGTTGCAAGTTTGAGGCCAACCTGGACTACAGAACAAGACCTTGTCTCAAAAAAATCAAAGCAGTGGGCCAGAGAGATAGCTCAGCAGATTAAGCGGCTGCCTAGGCAAGCGCAGAACCAGGCTTCGATCCCCCACACAGCATGTTGCACAGGCCCCACGCTGGGTGCACTGAGCTGGCTACAGGGCATGACAGTGCACGCCCATAGTCCCAGCGCCGGGGAAGCTGAGACAAAAGCCGTGTAGTGAGTCCCTGTGCCAAATACATTTTTAAAAAGAGGAAAAAAAGCAACAACAAAGACACTTAATTACCTAACACAGAAGCTTTTACTTGCTTTTTTGAGCTACAATGATTATGACGTTAAATGAAATATAGTCGATATTACAGCATTAACATACTTTTGGGGGGTAATTGGAGTAAAGTTCATATTTAAAATACAAAGAAATTGTTTTGATAAAATCCGATTTGTCACTCCTTCATTGCCTGTGCTCTTGGGGCATCTGAGGACCCTTTTCCGACCACATTGGTGTGTTTCTGAGGAGTGTGGCGCTCATCCCCAGAGCCTCTTCTGGGCTGGCTCAGCCCTGTGTCCCCCCTCACCCAGCTGCCCCACCCACCCTCCACCTGTCACTCCCCACCAGTTTCCAGTCCCCCCACAGAACCCCTGCTCTCCCCAGGCCTGCACCCAGCTACGCTTGGCAGCCAATTTCCCCTGTTGGTCTCTGAGCCTGGGCCTCTGCCCACCTCCCCTCAAAGCCCCAGCACCCACGTTGTCTGTTTCCTGCCTGCTCTGAGCTCCACAAAGGGAGTCTAGGTCTGCCCTGCTCAGCCAGTGAGGCTAGAGGCTGGAAGCTGGCCCAGGCTGGCCATGTCCAGAGAGTGGGCGTGACTCCCAGGTGCCCGGGTCTCGGTATATGCAGTGGCCACATTGTCACTGACCTTGGGCACCACCTGCCCTCAAGTCACACAGCCCACGCACCCCACTCAGGAGCACGGACCTTTGTACACCATCCCTCCGAAGAGAGGTCCCACAGGGGGACGAATTCACTGCCCTGTATATACTTTGGAGCCAGGTGCCTCACCCTCTGAAAGTTAGACCTCAGCTCCAACATTAAGAGACTGGCTGCCAGGCCCTGGGTTCGAGCCCGGGTACCACAAGAAAAAAAAACAAAGAAATAAAAAGAATTGGGTCTGAATCCCATGAATCCACAGGATGAAATCATATAAACACACAGAAATAAGAATATGTGGAAGAAATATGAGAAAGCCAAACCAGGTCATGTCTGTGTGATGGCGTGGTACTGAGGCCAGCCTCCTGGTTAGATATGATATACAGGCACGTGGGCAGGCACTATGCACACGCCTGTCATCCCAGCCTCAGGAAGCTGAAGCAGGAGGATCGCTAGGAGTTACAGTCTAGCCTGGGCTACACAGCAAGCTCAAGACTGGCCTCGGCCTACTGAGTCCTGGGATTGCAGATGTGGGCTTCCATACCCAGATGCTTCCAATACTTTTATTTTTTTTTTTATTTTTTATTTTTTTTGTCTTTTTTGAGACAGGGTCTCACTATGCAGTTCAGGCTGGCCTCGAGCTCACTTTGTAGCTCAGGCTGGTTTCGAACTCACAACAATCCTCCTGCCTCAGCCTCCCGAGTGCTGGGATTACAGGCATGCGCCACCACGCCCGGCTATTCCAATACTTTTAAATACTACTAATGCATATCTTGGTAGCCATGATTGATAATTTAAATGACAGAAAAGCAAATAGAACAGAATCTGCCCAAGTCAGAGAACACAGTCCAAGGACAGGAAGTGTGAACAAGGGACAACTGTCCCCACAGGGGCCAGAACCTCTCTGTCTGTCCTCTGCCCCTGAGCAGCCACACAGTGAGTATCTGCCACTGAGTGAATGGGCACACGCTGCCTCCCATGGCCTGGCCGCTGCCGAGCCTCACCGAGTTGGGTGCTGAGTCCCTGCACCCAGGTGACAGCAGAGAGCTGCCTTCTTCTCCCAGAGGCTGTGGCTGCACACAAAGGTCCTGCACAGCCACTGCCTGTCCCTCCTGGTAGCCTAGCACAGGAACGGCTCCTGGACGCTTGGCAGTGCTGCCTGACGCAGAGGCTGCCGGGAGGGAGAGACCAGGCCTGGCGAGGCAGCCCATGGGCTCCTGCAGGCTCCTGCACAGTAAAAGATTATCAGCTAAATAAAACAAGAAGTGACGGCCATGCTGCCCTGCCGGACCGAGGCCGTGTGTGCCGTGGCTTTCTTGGGGAGATTTATTTCCAGCACCGGCTCAGGCAGCAGCCCAGCCGGGGACAGGCTGGCCGCCCTCCACTTGGGGGAGGGAGTTGGGGTTTTTATTTAATCTTCCAATGAGCTGGAACAGTGAGGACGGCATGAACGGACATTAATTCTGAAACAAATTATTAAGGCGCGATCCGGGATTCCGGGAAAGCCATCCACCCCCCGCCAATTTGCCACCTCCCTTCCTGAACCATAAAAACGTCTCCTCTCTACTGAGCCCCAGTGTAGGCGACATGGGCCTCCACCCCGGCAGAAGAGAAGGTTCTAGAACGAACCCACACCCAGGGCCCAGGGAGCCCAGGCCATCAGCTGCCCTGGCGATGATCCACAATTCTGTGGCCTTGTTACCTGAGCCTGTGTTCAAAGATGTCCTAGCCAAGAAGTTGCCCCTCCTACCTGGGTTTCCCCTCCCCTCCTACCTGGGTTTCCCCTCTGTCCTCCTCCACTGCAAGTGTCTGATCCACCTCGGACCTCTCGGGCCTTCCAGGCTGCGTGCGTCCAGCCATCCAGAGTGCTGCACCCACAGCCCACACCAGCACAGTGAATGCTGCCCTTCCTATTCCCTTGTCACCTCCCAGGCACCTTCCAGCACCCCCACCTCTGCAGAAGTGGGCAGCGGCCCCTCGGCGTGGCCCCTTAGCAACCGGGGGTCCATTAGAAACCTAGCTCCAGCATCCTCCCCTCCCCTGTGGCACTGAGAACCCTCCGGGGCCCCAGCAAGCAGTAAGCGCTCCATAAACACTGATTGCTGGAGGAAGAGCTCCAGTGCCCAGCCTTCTGGAGGCCCAGACCCGCTACAGACCTCCTCTCTGGGTCCAGCCCTTGGTGTTTAGGGGCAGCCCCCAGGGACCAGAGGAAAGGACCCCAGGCACCCCAAGCCCTCTCGCGCTCCCACGACTGCACTGGAGCAGAAACAGCAGCACCAATGGACAGCAGGACAGGGATGTGTGAGCTAGTGCCGTCAGCAGCCCCACCCCGCCCCGCCCTGGCCCGGCCCCACTCAGATCAAGTCCCACCTCCCACTGCAGGGGCAGGATGTGGAGTCTTTTTCTTTTTCTTTTTTTTTTTTTTTTTATGTATGTGGTTCAGGGTCTCACTACTATATTGGACTCACAGTGATTCTGTTTTCAACCTCCCAAGTGCTGGGATTACAGGCATGCGCCACCATGCTGGGGATCCAACCCTGGGCCACCGAGCTATTTGGCTGGCCCCAGGATGTGCAGTCTGACCAAGCTGGGCATGGTGGTGCATCCCTGTGATCCCAGCACCCAGGAAGCTAAGGCAGGAGGATCTCTGTGAGCTTAAGGCCAGCCTAAGTTACAGATCGAGACCCTGTCTGAAAAAAACAGAGAGAGAGAGAGACAGAGAGACAGAGATGGAAAATGATGTCTAACCACCAGATGTCCTCCTAGGTTCCACTCAGGCTTTGGGTCCCATAATTTCCTTCCTTTCTGGGTCAGAATTCCTGAGAAGCAGCTGGGACTTAAGCAGTCCCTGTGGGTAACAACAACCACACGGCAGAGATACAGTCCTTCCAGGTGGCCTTGAGGGAGGCAGGCCGGTGGGGTGATGCCGCTCACATGCCGGGATGGAGGACAGGATGGGTGGTCCTCAGAGCACCTAGCCCCTCTGGGTGCCTCACACCTCCCTGGAGTGCTCAGCGCTTCTTCAGACCCCCAGGGAGTGACACACAGCAAGCGCACAGCTAGAAGGGCGGAGCCCCCAGGGGCCCCCCTCCGCCCCAGGAGTCCGAGTCCCAAACACGGGGTCCCCGAAGAGGCCAGATCACCGGCGCACAGGCCCGGGTACCACCAGGGAGGCCGGAAGCGGCCATGGGCAGAGCGACCTCTCAGGCACCAGCAGGCCGGGCAGCCCGCTCCGGATCCGCGCGGGCTGGGCAGGGCCCGGTCCTCTGCCGGACCTCGGAGCTGAGGGACGGGGGTGGGGGAGCGGGCGGACGTGGCATCGGGCTGGGACCCTGGAGCCCTGGTCCTGGGCTGCTGCCCTCGCGCTGCAGAGCTGGCGGGGCTGGGACTGGAGCCGGGCAGGAGGGAGGGCAAGGCCCCTCCGGACCCAGGAGCTGCAAGGGGCGCCCCAAGCCACCACCTCGGCCTCCGGCCCGGCGTGCGGTGACAAAGGAAGCCCCCGGGTGCGCCCAAGCGCCCAGAACACGGCCGAGACCCTCGGGGCCAGCCGAACCCGCTTCGCACCATCCTCAGCCCGGCGCGCGGCCGCGCTATGGGCGCAACTGCGGCCTCGTGGCGCCACCTGCGGTCCGCGGCGCAGGGCTTTGCAGCCGCGGGGCCCGCGAGGTGCCTCGTCCGACCCTCCTGGCCCCCTCCTTGCTTCTGCTGCCCAGCTAACAGGCCACTCACCGCTGCCACAGGAAGGACTGTTTTCAGAGACGGGAAACTGAGTCCCACCCCACCCCCAGTCACGAAATGGGGCACCCATACCCGGCTAGAGCTGCGTCACCACCCCACCTCTTCTGTACTCCTGCTTCCCAGGGCCTTCTCCTGTGCCCCACCTTGGCCCTTTCCCTGGGGGCTATAGCCACCGGTTAACCTGCCCTGTATTCATAGGAAAACCACAACAGCATCAAAGACCCTGGGTCTGTTATTGTTGGTTTTGTTTGGTTCCATTTTGGTTTTCAGAAAGAGTATAGCTGGGAAGGCCTTGAGTTCGAGACAGTCCTCCTGCCTCAGCCTCCCACCCAGGTTTAGAACAGAGACCCTCAAGGACCAACCTAACACTCCACAGAGGACTCCAAAAACTATGTCCACACTCTTGTGCTATGTCTGTCTAGACTGAGGTCTACCCTGTGTCCCACTCTGTCTCCGTTTCCAGCAGGGACAGTGGTGAAGCTACAACTGCAAGGTCACTGGCCCAGCCCACATCCCTCCCTCAGAGCCCTTACTCAGGGTCAGGTGGTCCCAGGACAGTAGGCTCTTCTGAGCTTCTGGGGTAGTGCCCTCACCCTGAAGAGCCAGCAGCAGTTCTGTAGATCACCTTATCCAGAAGTGGAAGGGACAGTGACAAACCTGGAGACTGGGGAAACCAAAGAAATGGGGAGGGTTGGTCAGACAAGGGTTCCCAAGAAAGTAACATGGTGGATTTGGAGGCTGAATAGGAGTTTGCCAGTAGAAATATGCAGGCAGAGATATTTCAAGGAAAGGTGTGGGTTTTGAGAGAACTTGGCCAATTCAGTCTATAACTCAATTCCTACATTCAATTCTAGGCCCTGCCATGTGATCTCCAGCTGGTGACTACTTAACTTTTCTGAGCCTGTTTCCTCATCTGTAAAATGAGGAAGCAGCTGAGCTCCCTGAGGGGAGACTAAAGTCTGTGACTGGGGGGCAAGGTATCTGTGAATGTCACTCTGTGGGCAATGGGGGGCCATAGAAGGGGTCAGAGCCAAGGATAAGCCTCAGGCTTGGGCCTTGAAGGTGACCTGAGCCCCCTTGGGGAAGGACACATCCAGGGGCCAGGAGCTCTGGCCCCAGCCCTGCCCCTGCTAGGTCTCCTGGACCTCGACACCCATCAACCTGGGCTGGGCCTGAGCCCCCGACACCCTAGAGGAGCACTGTGCCCAGATCCTGTTTCCCTCCCCCCCAGGGACATGGGGACACCCCATGATTGTGATTCCCAGCTCCCTCTAAACAGAGGCACAGGGCCTGCTTCCCAGAACCAATTAAAGCACCCACCAGGCCCGAGGCTCAGTCAGTGGATCGTTCCCAGCCTGCACAGTCAGGAAGAAATCTCAGAAGGACAGAGAAGGCCACCAGGAGGGACTGGCAGTGGCCAGGCCAGGGCAGGGGCCCTGGACCTGATCTCATCCCTGCCCCAAGATTGCAGCCTGGAGAGGGAGAAGGGAGGGAGCCCTGGGGGTTGGAGGCAGTGACCCCGACAGTGGATCCAGGAGCTTTGAAGCATAAATGGACAGTCACTGGATTTCAGGTGTCATTCTCCCCAAATCAACATAATTCTGATTTAAAAGAAAAAATGATGGGCTGGGGAAATTGACCAGTGGAATAAGTGCTTCCCTGGCAAGTGCAAGGACCTGAGTTCAATCCCCAGTTCCGCAAAAAAAAAAAAAAGACAGGAAGAAAAAAAAATGTATTTAGTATAGGGTTTACAGGGTCTCACTACACAGATCAGACTCTAGTGATCCTCCAGTTTCAGCCTCCCAAGAGCTGGGATTATAGGCATGCACCACCACCCCCAGTCTCAATCACTGTCTCAGGGTGCCCTGGGGGTGGGGCCAACACAGCATGGGGTTCCTGGTCCCTGCTTCTACCTAAGCAGGCTAAGCAGGCGCTTTAATCAGCTGAGCCATCTGGTTGGCGTGTGTGTGTGTGTGTGTGTGTGTGTGTGTGTGTGTCTTTTTGAGACAGAGTCTCACTCTGCAGTATAGGCTGGCCTTAAGCTCACCTTGTAGCCCAGACAGGTTTTGAACTCACAGCGATCCTCCTGCCTCAGCCTCCTGGGTGCTGGCATCAGAGATGTGTGTTGCCATCTGAGCTGATCATCACATTGTTTTTCTGTTGTGCTTATCTTATGAATGCATGGCTTCATCATGGTCACTCATGGTGGGGTATGGGCTCTGCACGTACAGCATCTCCATTCCTTTGAATTCGTCCCATTTTATGGATAAGAAGATGAAGGCTGGCAGCATGGATGTCACTTGCCTTCCCCCATCCCTGCTTGACACCAGGTGGGAGGATGGGACCCCACGCCCCCAGAGGTTGGGCAGAACCCCGTCCCCCAGAGGTTGCCTGCTTACTGTCACTTGCCAGCACAAGGTGCCCCACCCAGCTCTCATGAAGACCACAGCAAACATGGGTATAATATAGGGTTTTTTGGAAGCAAGAAAAGCTACAGTTGAGCAGCACAGGTGCCACTCATCATTGATCTTGGGGGCAAAGCCAGGCGCGGCACCTGGTCCCCTCCTCATTCACATCTGTGTCCCAGTGGCTGTGGGCCCCAGGGTGCGTGGGCAACAGCAAAAGGCCTGGGACCTTGTATTCCGGGCTCTGTGGGGAGGCGCGACTTCCAGAGTGACGGCTGCATGCAACAGAGGGATGAGGACAGGGGAGGGGGTGGGGTCTGACTAGGGAGGGTGGGAGTACAGCCGCCCATGTGGCCACTGGAGCTTCCGGCAGGCAGTGCTGGCCTGAATGCAGCCTGTGTATCCCAGGCTGGCCTCAAACTCCTAGCGAGCCTTCTGCCTCAGCTTCCCAAGTGCTGGCATTACAGGTGTGCGCCATCATGTCCGGCCCCAGTGGGATGCTTTCAGACATTTTTTTTTTAATTAAATTTTTAAAAGGTCCTGGGGGCGTAGCTCAGTGCAAAGGCCCTGGATTTGATCTGCAGTACGTCAAAAATCAGAACAAAGCAAAAAGCAAGACATTGCAGGGCTAAGAGCATAGCTCCCGAGCTCAGTGACAAGCTGAGTGAGTCTGGGGCCCAGCTTTTCACCCACACAGTGGGGCGCTAACAGCCCCTCTGAGGGCATCTCAGCAGTGGAATGCAATGGTGCCTGTGCCAGCCCGTCGACATTTGAGTAGAAAACTATGTTTTGTATTTTACTTTATGTCTTGCTGTTGTTTATTTATGTGTCACCTCACAAGGTCATCAATTTTATGCAGAGAACACAATGCTCCCTGCACACACTGCTTAAACAGTGTATGGTGCATACCAGTCAGCCCTCTGGGAGGCTGAGGCAGGAGGATTGCAAGTTCAAGCCCAGCCTGGGTAACTTAAGAGATCCCATAAGACTCTGCCTCAAAATTTAAAAACTGGGCTGGAGAACCAGCTCAGTGTGCAAGGTCTGGATTCCATTTTGAGGACAAAACAACAAAAAAAAAGCCACTCATGACAGACTACATTTGAAAAAAAGGAAATTAAAATAGTTCAGGGAAGTCCTGGGACATCCATGGGGACAAGGTCAGGAAAGGCTTGGGGCCCTGCCAGCGACCTGCTGTCCCCTGCTGTGCCTGCTTGTAAGGCCCCTCTGCCTAAAAGGCCCTACAGCTCTGGCTTTAGAGTCTACATCCTAGGGCCTTTCCCACACTTCAGGTGAAAGAATTCTGACTGGCCCGGCTTGGGCCTGCTCTGAGCCAACCTGGCGGGGCGCACAGTGAAGGGGTTGGAGAACTGGACCTAACTTGCACTTTACTGCTTGAACTGTAGTGATCTTTGACGTCTCTTCTCAGATTTCTCTATGCACATTACTGTATTTTTGAAATCATGCTATTTATGCAGTTTTCACCTTGTTTTTGTCAGACATCGTTCTATTATATTTTCTTTTTTTAGGGGAGGGTCTACAGGGTGTTCAGGGTCTCGTAGTGATCCCCCTGTTTCCAGCCTCCCAAGAGCTGGGATTACAGTCTCAGCTGCCATCTCAGAGCGGCCCAGGGGCGGGGCCAGCACGGCAGGCCTGGGATCAAACCCCGGCCCCTGCACCTGCTTGCAGGCGCTTTAATCTGCTGAGCTATTTGGCCTACCCTCCTGTCATATTTTCTTACCTTACTGAAAAACTTAAATTCAGATGCCCCGGTTTTGTTTTATTTTTTAATTTACTTGTTTACTTATTTATTGGGATTTTTTTGTTTCCTGTTTTGAAGACAAGGTCTCATTAACTGTATAGTCCAAACTGGCCTCAAACTCACAAGAACCCTCCTGCCTCAGCCTCCAGGCATTTTAGGCATATGCCCTCACACCAGGCTCCTGGCTTTATTTATTTATTTATTATTTTTTGGCAGAACCAGGGGTTGAACTCAGGCCCTTGCACTTGCCAGAGAAGTACTTATTCCACTGAGCCGTCTCAACGGTCCCTTTCTGGCTTTTTTTTTTTTTTTTTTTTTTTTTTTTTTTTTTTTTTTTTTTTTTTTTTTTTTTTTTTTTCTGGCTTTATTCTTAATATCATAAAATGAGGCAAAAAGCACACAGTGTCAAAAGGTAACTTTGTTCTATTGCACATTTATTTGATTATGATGTAATTGATTAACTGATTTTTTCTTATTCCGGACTCTAGTAATGCCTAATGTCAGCCCATAGAGGTAATGGCTGGGCCTAACTAAATGGGCTCAGTCTTGACTGGAATGATAGGAGCTCGTTTCACACGTGAAGGCAAGGCAGGTTGAAGGGCAGGTGAAGGTGATGCCTGTTCCCAATTCTTACCATAACCATTTTCCAAAATGTAGGAAAACTGTAAGAATTATACAACTGGCACTGCTATAATCTCCACCTGCAGTCAACAATGAGGCATATGCCTGTAATCCCAGCAGCATCAGGAGGCTAAGGCAGGAGGATCACCATGAGTTGGAGGCCAGCCTGGACTATTTAGTGAGACTCTGTCTAAAAAACAAATAAACAAAATCCAACAACTCACTTTCTCTCTCTCTCTCTCTCCTTTCATATATAGATAGATAGATAGATATAGATATTTGTTTGTTTTGAGACAGTCTTGCTATGTAGATCAGACTGGCCTTGAGCTCACTTTATAGCACAACCTGGTCTCGAATTTGCAATGATCCTCCTGCCTCAGCCTCCCCAGTGCTGGGATTACAGGTGTGCACCACCACACCCCGCTTCTCCATATATATTTTTAATGTTTTGGAATTAAGCAGCAAACCTCACAATCTTTAACCCCCAAACTTCTTTCAGTGCCCTATGAAGAAAGAGTTTTTTCTGTTAACTACCGCTGCGTTATTATAACGGAAGTTAACCGGGATTCCCCATTCCATTCCATATTTCTGAGGGCCTAGGTAACATTTGGGAGAAGCCATTTAAGCTAATTACCACAGATAGGACATTTCAAAGACTAAAGGACAGACGCCCAGCCCCAGCTTAGCGCCCGGGCTCCGCGGAGTCCACGAATGTGCAGACGGGGCTCCCAGCTGAGAGAGAGAAATGGCCGGGAACAAAAGAGAGTCACAGGGCGCTGAGCTTGGCCTCGGCAGCCTCCCGGACGTGGCGCCGGGGAGGGGACTCGTGCCAGACACCGCCACTCAGCCACGACGGCGGCAGCGCGGGCTCCTGGCCGGGGTCCCTCCGCTTACCAGGGCAAAAGTGGGATTTTTTTTTAATTGTTTTCAAAACAGATTTCATGTGGTCCCAAAATGAGACCATGATTGTAAATTAAAGTGTAATTAGCCTTTACGCTTTTATATTCATTAACTCTTCTCTGTTAATGATGCTAGGCTGAAGCAGAAACCCTGCATTATGAAACCACATCCAGGAAATAAAATAGTGATTTAGATAATGGCCACAATGTATTGCTACTTACACATAATTAAACAAATGCTCCATTTAAACTTGGAAACATGACTGAATGTTGATTAACCCTCGCCCAGCGAGGCTGCTCAGGCCGGGGGACAAGAGGCTCCGCGAGCTGGTCCAGACCGAAGCCACCCATCTGCCAGCCGCGTCCCGGCCCCACCTGTGCCAGCCCCGCGCAGTGAGTCCCCTGGCCGGGCCTGGGGCAGCAGAGCGACCTGGGACGGGGGGCTTAGCGCCGCGGGAAGGCCCCAGACACAAAAGGGGCAGGGTTGCGGCTGGTGCCACTGCCTCACACAGACAGGAAACGAAGCGGGCTGCCAGGCCGAGGGAGGGGCTGGAATGGGGGCTCCGTGGGAACAGTCGCCACCTGGGCTGGTGACAAAACTCCTGACGGGCCTCAGGAGATGGATGGAGGTAGCCGTGGTACGGCAGTAGGCACCTGCCGAAAGCTGCTGGATTGTGTACTTCAGATGGTAAAATTTCTCTTCTGCATGTTTTACTACAAGTTTTTGGTTGTTGTTGTTCAGCTTGAGACAGATTCTAGGTTGTAGTTCAGACTGGCCCGGGATTCACAGTGTAGCCCAAATGAGCCTCAAATTCGCAGCGGTCATCCTATCCCAGCCTCCCAAGTGCTGGGATACAGGCAGGAGCCACCAGGAACAATCATTTTAAATTTTTGTAAAATATTCTAAAAGAGGGAGTTGGACCCCCAGCTCATTTGCCAGCTGGGTACAGGAACTGAGAGCTCATCTTTCCCCCAGAATTTACTCTCTCAGTCCATCACTGAGCCTAATAAGACCAAGGTTTAGAGGGGCCGGGGAGATGGCTCAGTGGAATAAGCACTTCCATGGCAAGCACAAGGGCCTGAGTTCAATTCCTGGTTCTGACCAAAAAAAAAAGGACCAAGGTTTAGCTGGGTGTGGTGGTGCACACACACCTGCAATCCCAGCAGTTGGGAGGCTGAGGCAGAAGGATTGCTGGGAGTTTGAGGCCAGCCTGAACTACATGGTGAGTTCGAGTCCTGCCTGAACTGCATAGTGAGACCATCTCAAGAAGAAGAAGAAAAAGACAAAGGTCTTATGGAAATATTATAATTTTTTAAAATTACAATGAAGAATTATTTAAAATGTACATAATTCAGACACACACTGAATAAAGGGTAAAGTTTCCTGCTCTGGAACCCACTCAACAACTTTCTATTTGCCTCGCAACATGTATGGTTTGCAAATAATGCATCACCTTGATTTGAGGTCCTCATAAGCTGGCTCAGAGATGAGACTAGGGCACAGAGGACTGACCTAGAGGTGAGCCAAAGGAAACCTGGAAGAGGAATAGGAAGAGGAGACAGTAGATACAGAGAGCTTTACTGTGTGCGTCAGTTATTTTTGCTGCATAACAAACAACCCCCCAAAACAAATGGCCAAAAATAATAATAACTCTTTGCTTCCTCTCATGATTTCTATGGCCCAGGAATGAAAACAGCAAGGAAGGATTGTCTCCTCTGTTCAATGTCTGGGCCCCAGTTGGAAAACCCAAAGGCCAGAGCGGGCACATCTGAAGGCCACTCGTGTGCACGCCAGGGAGCTGGTGCTGGCCGCCTGCTGGGCTGCCCTGACAGCTGAGCTGCACATGCTGCCTGTCCGGTGGCCTGCTGGACCACGTGAGGCTGAGGGGACACTTTCCTGTGTGAAAACTGATCTTCAGTAATGGACCATGCCTATCAACTTAAACTGATCCAAATTCACTGCCCAGTGTCCCCCAAGGCAGAGGCAATGTGGGGTCCCTGTGGGAAGGAAGAAACAAGAGATGTCAGAAGAGAACGTGACCCACAGCCAGTGCTGTCCGCAGGGCCTGCACCTGGTAGACAGAGTCAGGCACGACCCTGGGGGTGCAGGCTCCGCCTCGGCCTGGGCCATGGAAGAGAGTTAAGTTAGCAACAACAAACTTCTGTGTGTTTAGTCCACTACCTCTCGGCCTATTTGTTATCTCTGCTCAATATGTACTCATACACAGGAACAGCACTGGACTGAGCCATAAGAAACTGACTTCTTGGGGCTGGGGAGATGGCTCAGCAGACTAAGCACCTGTCTGGCAAGTGCTAAGACCTAGGTTGGATCCCTAGTACCACACGCTGTACTGGCCCTGGGTGTGGTGACATGCACCCGTAACCCCAGTCCTGGGGAGGCTGAGGCAGGAGGATTACTATGAGTCCAAGCTGTGAAGTGAGACCTTGTACCAAATAAATACATTTTAAAAAAATTAAAAGACACTGACTTTTTGCCAGTCAGGCAAGAATGGTTAAACAGGAAAGCACCAGGAAGAGCCTCTCTTGAGTTCTTTAGAAGAAGGTAGAAAAAAAGACATTTCTTTAAAATGGTAATGCTAGGCCAGGGAGATAGCTCAGTAGAATAAGCACCTGCCTGGCAAGCACAAGGTCCTGAGTTCAACCTTCAGTGCTACACATGCCAAAAAACAAAAAGTAAAATAAATCTCTTTAGATTGGGCATGGTAGCACAAGCCTATAATCCCAGCTCTTGGGAGGCTGTAAACAGGTGGATCACTAACAGTCCAATCTAGTAGTGAGACCCTGGACACCCTGTAGACCCTTCCCTAAAATACAAAAAAAAAAAAAAAAAAGGCAATGGTATCAGAATTACTCAAGCAGGCCTACTTTATCAACAATCAAGAACAGGAATATGTTCAAACTGTGAAAGCATCTGAGGGGTCCTGGGTCAGCCTGAGCCCCACTCCGGCTTTAATCCCTCCTCTGATGCTGAGGCTTTGCACAAAGTCATAGCAGTAGAAGGTGTGGATGAAGCAAGCATCCTTGACATTCTGATGAAGAGAAAGGACGCCCAGCGTCTGCAGATCGCAGCAGCCTACCCCCAGGGAGAGGGACACCACTGGGTGAAGCTCTGGAGAGAGCCCTCACAGGTCGTCTAGAAGAAGTGGTTTTAGCTCTGCTGAGCCCTCCCTCCCAGTTTGACACATATAAGCTCTGGGTGGCATGAAAGGTTTGGCTTCAAGAAAGAAGAGAAATTAATAGAGTCTACAGAGATGAACTGAAGAGATATTTGGCCAAAGACGTCACCGCAGACCCATCTGGAGATTGCCAGAAGGCTCTACTTTCTCTAAGGGTGACTGATGTGAGGATCTTGGTGTGAATGAAGACTTGGTGGACACAGATGCCGGGGCTCTATATGAAGCTGGAGAAAGGAGAAAGAGGACAGATGTGAATGTGTTCAATGCCATTCCAACCACCTGAAGCTGCCCCGTCTTTGAAGAGTGTTCCAGAGATGCATCGAGTACAGACATGAGCAAGGCTCTGGACCTGGAGCTGAAAGATGACGTTGAGAAAGACTTCACAGCCCCCGTGCGGTGTGCCACAAGCGCGCCTGCCTTCTTTGCTGAGAAGCTTCATGAGGCAGTGAAGGGTACTCGGACTCGTCGTGAGGCGCTAATCAGGATCATGGCGTCTTGCCCAGAAATCCACACAAATGATGTCAAAGTGTACTATCGGAAGACTTGTGGGCGCTCTCTGTGCCAAGCCATTCTGGACAAAGCCAAGGGACATTATGAAAAATTCTGGTGGCTCTTTGTGAAGGAAACTAAACATTCCTTTGAAGCTCTCAAGTATTCTTTATTTTTATTTTTTTATTTTATTTATTTTTTTTTTTTTTGTCTTTTTGAGACAGGGTCTCGCTATGCAGTTCAGGCTGGCTTTAAGCTCACTTTGTAGCTCAGGCTGGTCTCGAACTCACAACAATCCTCCTGCCTCAGCCTCCCGAGTGCTGGGATTACAGGCATGCGCCACCACGCCCGGCTTCTCAAATATTCTTAACAGAAGACTTCTGAACCATAGTTTTTCATTCTGCAACACTGGTTTAACTACAAAGGTTGGTTGAGCAGGTCTGCAGTATAACTACCTGCTTTCTGAAAAAAATATAGCCTAGAAATCTTTTTTATGTATATCATAATTCTATAATGGAGATAAGTTTGTTTTTAAAATGTTTTCAGAAATCATAAGACCCCATATACAAGTTATTTTATTACCTGAGAAAGATGTTTAAGTAGCTGAAAAAAAAAAAAGAGGAAGAAGAAGAAGAGGAAGAAGAGGAGGAGGAGGAAGAGGAGGAAGAGGAGGAAGAGGAGGAGGAGACTCCAGCACTATGGAGGCTGAGGCAGAGTGATCTCAAGTTTGGGGCCACTGAATCTCATACTGAACCTGTATCTAAAAAAAAGCTACATCAACAACAAATCTCTCTTGAGTCCTGACTGTCCCTATCACCCTCCTCAGCCTGTTGCCAGTTATCCAGGCAACTTCCAAACCCTTGCAAATGCTACCAATTCATCACCCCTGCAATCTATTGCACATCTTGATCCATTGGCTAAGATATCTCCATGGGTAAATCTGTAGTCAGGAAACTGCTGGGCTAAAGGGGAAACAGTGTGTGGCTTTCTGATTTTGTTTTTCCAGTACTGGAGAATGAACTTGGTTCTTCACACTGAGCTGCATCTTCAGACCTTAACTTCTTTATTTTGAGATAAGCATTCACTAAGTCACTAAGTTGCTCAGGCTGGACTCAAACTTGTGATCTTCCTGCCTCAGCCTCCCAGAGTGCTGGGATTACAACATGGGCCTGCACAAAAGGCCATGCACAGTCTTTGACAGATGTTGCCACATCATTCTCAGAAAGCCCCAGAGAGGCAGGGCCAGGCAGTGCTCTGTTCTCATCTGTCCAGACAGGAGGCAGGAGCTTGCCTGTGGCCACCTGCACACCGTCTGCCACTAAAACTGCCCAAGTGGAGCCAAGGAAATCCTCCACTTCAAGCTGAGCAAACCTCTCAGCAAAACTGCCTCTAGAGTCACTGTCTCCCCAACAGGCCAAACCACACACAGCCTACAGCATGCAGAGAGGGTGAAGAAAAACCTCACCCCTCACGGGCAGCCCTGGACTTCCAGGTCTCCACCTCAGGCTTTGTGTGCTGCTGTCACAAAACACTTGAGACTGTCACTTTTAAAGGAAAGAAGCTTGTTTGTCACCGTTCTGGGGACTGGTAGTTCCCAGATCAGGGTGCCTACAATTCCTTGCTGGGGGAGCTGCTCTCTGTTCTGAGCTGGCAGAAGCGGGCAGCAGGGACCAATGCTGTGTCCTTGGAGGGCAGAGGGGCGGAGGCTCAACAGCCCTCGGTGCTGGGGGTATAACCCCGGACCTGGTGCATAATGGCAGGCACCCAGTCAACAAAGGAACAACCTTAGTCCTTTTTATTCTATTCATTGGTTGAGTTTGGTTTATAGAAATTTAATAAAATTGAAGACACATTTAATCATTTTTAACTTTGATAGGGGTGCACAATCTCGCCAGGCTGGGCTGGAACTTGGGATACTCCTGCCTCAGCCTCCCTGGGTGCTGGGAGTCCAGCTATGAGCCCTGTGTCCTGCTTGAATCCTCTTTGTGAGGGCCCCAATCGCACTCGTGAACACAGAGCTCCACTGACTTAATCGCTCCCCAAAGGCCTTTCCTCTAACACCATCACCATGGAGGTTTTTAAGTTCCCACACATTTGAATTTGGGGAAAATAGCTAAACTGTAGCAGCACCGTCTGGGACACACGCGCTCACACCTGCCTGTCCCAGCCTCCTCGCCAACTTTGTGCCTTCATTCATTCATTCATTCACTGCACAGGTCCTGAGCGTGGCTCTATCCCAAACTGCATGACACAGAGCGTGGTGGCCGGGCACCAGCAAGTGGGCGCAGGGCCTGCAGGAACGGGAAGGGCTACAGGTGGAGGTGCCCACCGTGGTGTCAGCCTGGGGGAGCTACACAGTGAATTTCCCTTCCTGTGCGGACCATGCAGCTGCCCCTTGAAATTGGAAGTGAAGTGGTGAGCTCCGCCCTCTGGGAGTCCAAGAGCCAGACCTGGAGCCCATCCCGCAGGCACCCAAAATGAAGAGATAGTACTGGCCAAATAGCTCAGCAGATTAAAGCACCTGCAAGCAGGTTCAGGAGCTGGGGTTTGATCCCTGAGGCATGCTGAGATGGCAATTGAGACTGGGCCTGGTGGCAATCGTCTGTAATCCCAGCTCTTGGGAGGCTGTAAACAGGAGGATCACTGCGAGTAGGATCTAGTAGCGAGACCCTGAACACCCTTGCAGACCCTTCCCTAAAATACAAAAAAAAAGAATGAAATAGGCAAATGAGGTCCCAGGTCTGATAGACGTAAGTTGGAGTCGAGCAGCACCAACAGTGCTCCCCCAATTCCCAGGCAGAGCAGTCCGTACCTGTTGTCGTCCTTACAAATGAAAGGCAGATGAAGCCACTGAAGTAGGGACACCCCCCAATAGAGCCAAAAGTGTGCCCTGGAATCTTCTTCCCATTCTGCCCCACGGGGCCAGAGCGACCAAGCACTGACCAGCAAATCACCAGAAGCCTGCAGGTTCTGGATCAGGTCCCGGGGCCGACACCAACCGCCCAGAGGCACTGCTGTGGCGCCCTCTGAGTCTGGGCTCCTGTGTGACATATCATAATGTTTTTCAGGCGGAGGTGGGGCTCAGTGAGAGACCCCATCCCTGCTGCCCAAGACAGGTTGTCTGGAGGGTCCCTGACGGCGCTCTGCCTGCTCTGCGGCATGGCATGGGCCACGGTTGGCTTGCCCATGCCTCAAGGGAGAAGGGACGGAGCCACACAGCATTGCTCCAGCGACGTGCCGTCCCAGGCACTGCAGGAGCAGGGACACAGGCCACTCTGTGATGGGACAGATGGCAGGGAAGCACAGCCACATGCACAAGACACCGTGGGAGATCGGGCCACGGGGACCTTGTGCAGGTCCCTCCCGTGGCCCTGGGGCCTCTGAACACAACTCGAGGTCACTGTCCCGGTTCGAGGCCCCACAGCTGGAACTAACTTCTTAGCCCATTTTCTGTCACGATCACAAAACCCCCTGGGGGTTGCAGCGGGGTAGAACATCGCCTGGGGTGCACAGGCCCCGAGCTCCAGGCCTACCACCAAAAACAAATAAGCACACTGGAAACACCCCCAAGGCCGGGTACTTTACAACGAAAAGGAGTTCTGGCTGAGCTTCCACTTCACCCCAGAAAGAACGGCCACCACCAAGAAATCAAATAACAACAAATGCTGGTGAGGACCCGGGCTGAAGAACGGAGCTCCCACACATTGGTGGGAAGGAACACTATCACAGCCACTGAGGAGATCCCCGAAAACTAACGCTAGAAGCTGGGCGGGGGGCTTCCGCCTGTAATCCCAGCACTCAGGAGGCTGAGGCAGCAGCATCACTACCGGTTCAAGACCAGCCTGGCCTACAACGCGAGCTCCAGGCCAGCCTAAACTGAGTCAAGACCCTGTCTCAAAAGAGAAAAAGAAAAAGAAAAAGAAAAAAAAAAAAAAAAACCACTAGAAATCCATTTGGCCTGGCTGTTCCTTTCCTAGGTCTCATCCCAAGAGAGTTAAAGGCATCCAGTCGCAGAAACCCGTGTAACCCACGCTCAGAGCTGCACAACTCGAAACAGCTAAATCCTAGAAGCAGCCTGTATGTCTGTGAAGGGATGAATGGATAAAGAGAATGTGGCATTTGCACCCAATGGAGTGCTACACTGTCCTAAAAAAGGAGGAAGGTGAGTCAAGGTGAAAATGGATGCACCTGAAGACGAATGAAGGGAAGCCGATTAGAAATACAAGCTTAAATAGCACACACCTTCTCTTGATGAGAAACTGAAATTATTTTAAAAAACAAGGCAGGGGAACCAAATAAAAGGTAATAGAGGAGGAAGACAAATCTGTTTTCAAATGGGAAGGGGAGGGCCGGTGAGATAGCTCAGTGATCTAAAGCGCCTGCTTAGGCAAGCTTAGGCATACACAGGGAGCCCCGGCTCGAGCCTCAGCACAATGCAGCCCACCCCCAACCCCTCACCCAAAACAGTGAGACTGGGATCCAAAGATGTAAGAAGAGCAAGGGGGGAGGAACGAAAGCTGAATGAAGCTGAGTTGTGCTCGCGTGCAGAGCCACACAGGAGGGAAATGCATGCTACACATGCATACTAAGAGCAAGGGGAAATTTCTTTCCATTTTTAAAAATTTTATGGGTACAATTTAGCTATTTGTAGCGATCACATTCATCATTAAGAACTGGCACCTGTGTGCGTCATAGCTTGCTGCTTTGTCTCCCATTCCCTTCCTCTTTTGTTATTTACGAAAGTTTATTTCCATCTTGAAAAAACAATTTAAAACAAAGGAACTAGGAGAAGTATAGGAAAGTCCCTGTGTGTGCTGGGCAGAGTAAAGAAAAGTGCGCTTTAGTGCGCAGAAGTTGTGAGAATGTATGCTTTTAAAATCACATTTGGAGAAAGAAAATAAAAAAGGAGCTCTGGAAGTTTGTGGGCACAGTGCCACCTCTGCCTGCCTGGACCCCAACGTCACAGTAGCACTGGCAGGAACTGTCCAGATTTCTTCTTCTTCTTCTTCTTCTTCTTCTTCTTCTTCTTCTTCTTCTTCT
>PVKA01019661.1:0-41751 GCA_004027165.1 Ctenomys sociabilis
TCTGTGATATAATTCAGCTACATAAATACCTGTAAATATAATATCATGTATGCACCTTGTACAATACCAAAACATTATGAAAACAGTTTGCAATGTATTATTTCATCGACTCTGTATGGTTATGGTGTTTTGAAACTGTCTGATTGACATTTGTATTTCAATAAAATAAAAATAAATGGAAAAAAAAAAAAAAAAAAGAAGGTACAGGAGAAAAATCTATATGTGGTCAGCTCAAGAAGTTAGTTTTGCTACCTGCTGCTGGTAGCAAAAGAAATGTATGAGAAGTCACATTTAAATTCCAATAAATCTGTATGTCTTCGTGCACATCATAAGAATAATAGCCAGTGTTGCTTCCTCTTCCAAAGTGGACAGTGTTCAGGTTGCTCGGTGCACAACTCCAGAAGCCTTCACTCATTGCAGTGAATCTGCAGACTGGAGTTCTGGCCCTAGGCGTGCTCCCATTTCCCAGCCTTGACCCCTTTGTCCTTCCTGACCTCCAGATAGACTATCCAGGCCAAAACAGCAGATTCCTATTGGGAAGAAGACAAAGAAAACAAATCAATGTATCTAGGCATCTTTGTTTTCATATTATTGCAGTAATTTGTTTTATTTAAGCATTTATCAAGTACCTATGCTAACTGTGGATTGGAAATTGGCAAATGAGCAAGACTCAACCCCAAAGGGACTTAATATTCATCTGAATCAAGAATTCTACACTGGTGTCGCTGTATCTTTGTCTACAGATATCTGATTGATGATCTATTGAAACCATTATGTAGATGGTATAGAAATATAAATAATTCATGTTTGTGCTCAGGTACCTAAAACTAAGGTCATTATGCTGTTTTAAGTTTGAGGGATGCAAATTAAGGCAACATTATCATTTGTGTATATCCTTGTGTTTCAAGATAGCCAAAATTCTTTCTTTCTGTGGACTTTTCATTAATACATAATACATTATTTCTTGGAAACCTTTTTAAAGACTGATGTCCTTGACTTTCTTTAGGAATGGCTTTTTGCAAGCTGTAAATGACAAAAAATTCAATGAAACATAGAAAATAGATACCAAGTCCTCTAATGGGAAACCCTAGCAGATTTCTGGGCTCAGATAGGTATTTCTTTGGCTTATTCTTCCTCTGAGATGTCCATGCTCAGGCAGAGTCTCCCATTGTGACTAAAGATGGTTGTAAGAAGTGTGAATTTATACACTTGTGCTTCACAGGCTTTGATCTGGCTCTATGGCACTCTAAGCTACTTACTTTGTAAACCCCTAAAGCTCCTGGCGTTTCCAGCTACAGAACCCATGATGTGATGTGTCATGCTCTGATGGACAAAAACCTACATTGTGTGCTCCACCCCTGAGCTAGGCTGAATTTCCTAGCTGAGGAACAGGAGCTGAGGCTGAGAGAGGGGTGGTTCCTCAGTAATCTGAGGTTCAGTTGCAAGAAGTGGGGTGAAAAGAAATACAGGACTAAAATAACAGAATCTTGACTTCCTTTGTGTAGCCTTTAATGAAATCAGCACAACTTTACAGCCATCAACATGTCGAAGAATGAAATGTCCTATCCACAAGAGAATGGCAAGCACAGTATGTTCAAGTTTTGATATTTCAGGTTCCTCCTTAATGAGTCAGAGTGGGAAGGTAGTATCAGCAAAACAAATCAAACAAATTTAATTTAGAATAAAGATGATGACAGTAAACCTTTTTGAAGCTTGTTTGAAAAAACCTGGAAAAGTTAGATTATGTCCTGCAGGTATGAATCAAAAGTCTGTAATTAGAACTTTTGAAGTAATTATATGTGATTGACTGTATTACTCATAGTACTAAACATTTATCAAGCATTTCCTGCACACCCCACTCTGTACTATGTTTAATACTTTTTAATCCTCAAGGTAATTCCATGAACTAGGCAGTCATTAGCCTTATTTGATACTAGGGCATGAAGAAATTATACACATTTTCTAAAAATCACAGAATGGGTGAATAAGAGCCAGCCTTGAACATAAATTCAAATCAAGATGTAGTTTGAGAGACAGTTAGTCAAAACTGTGCCCTGTGGTTTCTTCATTCATAAAGCAAGCAGTTAACAAACCAAAACAAAACTGATGCATTTTTTCTGGTCCAGGCACATAGAAAGAGCAATGCAGCAGTCTTGGAACATACTTTTTGGGAGCACTTGGTGAACATGAATGGGAGAATGGTAAACAGCCAGGCCAGTGATGGCCTGGAAAATGTTGGATGAGAAGGCTTTTCTTGAGGACATAATGACCCGCTTACTTTTGAGAATCTTCTCATAAATGTGGAATTGTATGTGTTCTACACAGAATGGTTGCTGGATATTTCAGGAGATATTCTGCAACTAAGAAAAACTTTCTTGGCAATCACCTTCTGACATTTGCTATTCCTGTTCAGAATGCTTTCTCACTGTTTGACTTCTTGACCACTTGAAATTCACCCATGAGGCCTGTGCTGTGTCAGACACCACTGCGCACTGTGCTGTGCTTCATTAATGCAGAGCTCTCACATCTGACACTATCCATAAGCTCTTGATGAATACCTAAGCATGTGAGCTGCAGGATGCTCACATCAGGACACCGCTACAGTGGCCTGCTTAGGGAGATGTGGAGCTCTCATTCCCAGATATCTTCAACAGGAGGCTGAAGACAATGGCTATGATGGTGAACTCTTCTGTTGTGATATGAGTTCCAAGCAGGCTGTGGAAGCGCATACCTGCAGTCCCAGCCACTCCAGGGGCTAAAGCAGGAGGATTGCAGATTTGGGCCAGCCTGAGAGTCTTAGCAAGATCTCCTCTCAAAATAAAAAAAAATTAAAATGTTTGGGGATATAGAGTAGTAGTTGCACAGTTAGCTATGATGGATGCATAAGCCCTGCACCAAATCCCCAGTAAAGCACATGCGCACACACACACACACACACACACACACACACATGAACCTACACATGTGCACATAGCTGTACATACACGAAAACCACATTTTACTCTAAGATTCTATATTTATAGAATGATTTTGTTACTGTTTTCTACTTTTTAGAAATTACTCTTCAGATGTTACTTTATATATTTGAACAGAAAGAAAATCCTAAATGGATTTCTGATTCTGAAATAATCTAGATTTAAAATTTACAAATTTAGGGGATGTTTGAGGTAGCTTTTTAACCCAACAAGAAGCACTTAAAATTGGGCCATGATTATTTTTCACTAGAAAAAGGAAAGAATAAATTCTCAGGAGCTGTCTACTCCTCCCTCTTAGCCCTGGTCTGTATTATACATTTACCTACTCTTTCCATGTTGCTGTTTATATTATAATATCATTGGTCTCAATGTATAAGCACAAAAAAAGCTGGAACAGAGTGACTCCCAAAAGTAAATTTCTTCAAAAGATGAGAAATAGGTTGAAAAAGCATTATGGAGTTTTAAAGCTGAAAATAAACTTGCTGTAAACACATACTAATCACATTATCTTGGGGCAGTATAGAAGGAGAGACCTTCCTTGTGCTTTTAGCTACAAAGTGAGCTTAAGGCCAGCCTGAACTGTATAGTGAGACCCTGTCTCAAAAAGACAAAAAAAAAAAAACAAACAAACAAACAAAAAAACTTTACTTCTTCTGTCTAGAAAAGTTTATTGGCTTCTTGGTTATCATAGATATTATGAGATTTTCTAAAACACAGTCGCTTTTGTAATCTAGAGCCGTGAAGTAACAGTGTTGATACATTTAAGATCAGTTTGGGAACTAACCAGTTACGTTAGTATGTATAATATACTATCATTAGATAATTACCTATAGCTTATTTTGGTTCCAAAAAGTATTTCATGTCAGTCCTTAAAAGCATGATCTACTGAAGCTGACCCAGCCTCTTGTTTGTTTGTGCTAGCCTCTCTTCACAGAACGCAGTCCCACGCTTCCTTTCTTGGGAAGTCTCACCTCAGCTTCAAGACATGTTTGAGTAGCTCTCACCCTGAAATCCATTTTCTCTTTCCTGATAAGTTAAGTGCTCTGTTCTGTGCAACGTGGGTTCTTAAATATCTCTCTTTCCCACTGCCTATCTCAAGTGTCTTCTCTTCCACAGGTGACTGTGGAGTCACTGTAATCTGACATGTGTTACAATAGCTCCTTGCTGAAACGAGCTCATTACAGAACAGAGCTTTTTGTCTTCATTGCATTTCGACTACTTAACTCAGTATCAAGCGCCGTAGAGACATAATCAATATTGTTTTAGCACGTTCTTTGTTTTCCTCTTCTAGAAGTTGTAGGTGTCTGCTTAGTTTGATTATCTGTCCTGTTAATGAAGCTGCATCTACAACAGTCATGTCATCCTCTGTTCCTTCAATTGTTGCATTTACATTTGGAATGCCCTACATAGAATCGTTTCTGACCAGCTGTCCATTTTGGCGGACAGCATTTTCACTCACAGAGTGCTCCCTTTTTAGCCTGCCAACTATACAGATTTCATCACTTTGAGGGGCTCATAATAAATATCACTACTGAAGAATAAAGAGCAAGTGTAAGAGTTCAGACAGATGCACTGCCCTAGGTGGGAAGAAAATCATGCCCATACATTTTTTAGTTTTAAAAATGCTTCAGTTTCTGATACTTGTTTGCTTTGCATTAATGTAATTATAATTTTCAAAATGTAATTTTACACAGTGCTTATGCTAAAGCTAGTTATTAGGTGTAAATGTTTTCTTAATCTTTATACTCAGCAGAATCAGACTACATGCGTAATAACCTATGTTTAAAATCTACATTCCTGAATGAAGGAAGAAAATGAGCTTGCAGCTGCCATGGGTGTTCGCACTCCCTCCTTAGAAGCCCATTAACCCAAGCACACTTGACTGTAGCACGTACACAGTGAGATCCACATATACTGAGGGCTTACCAAGTGCAGTTTCACTGCGAAGTTCTAAAAGGGTGAGAAGAAAAATGAAAGGGGATTTTCCTTCTAGTTCAGAGAGTCACAGAATATATATAAATGGGAATAACTTTGTTTTAAAAGTAAAAGCCACATTGAGATATGTGCTTTCCCCATTTAGGGAACAAAGAACTGTAATAGAATAGAAAGGAAAAAATTAATTCCTGGTGAGATGTGAAAGACCTTTCCTAGGAAGTGGGGCTTGAATTGAGCTTCAAAGTAAAGAGCACAGGCAATACATTGTGCAAAGAGAAGAAAGCTTTCAAAAGCAGGTTAAATTTAGGTGCAGGACTTGATGCAGCAAGGTGAACAGCTGTTCTTTGGTGTGAGGGGTGAATGGTAATGAGATATAAGGTAGGAGAGTTAGCTCTCCATTGGTGTGATAAAATACGAGAGATAATCAATGGACATGTATAGGAGCCAACAAAGTTACAAATCATTATATGCAGATGACATCAGCCCTTACACTTAAGACTCAAAAGTTCCACCAAAAGACTCTGAGATTTAATAACCAAATTCACCAGCATAGCAGGATACAAACTAAACAAACACAAACCAATGACAATTTTATACACTAATAATAAACTCACTGAATAAGAACTTAGGAAAATAATACCATGCACAATAGCATAAAAGTTTATCAGAATATCAATAGAATTTTTCACAGATCTAGAGAACACAATCCTCAAAATTGTATGAAACCAAAAGAGGCACAAAAACTAGTGAGAGTAATTCTGGGTAACTAAAGCAAAGCAGGGGGCCTCACATTCCCAGGCTCAAAGTTTTACAATAAAGCTGTGAGTATTAAAATAGCTTGGTACTGGCATAAAAATGAGCATAAGAATCAATGGGATAGAAGAAGCATCAAAAACCCAGGAACATTCATCTATTTGATTTTTTGACAAAGGGATCAAAACATACAATGGAAGATAGAAAACCATTTTAAAAAATGGTGTCCAGAAATCTGAATATGCAGATGCAGAAGACAGTCTAGATCCGTATCTCTCACCATGTACTAAAGTAATATCAAAATGAGCCAAAGAAATAAATGTTAAAACAAAAGCACTTAATGTGTAGTAAGCTGAAAAAAATCTTAACCTTATAGGCATTGTCAAGACCTTTCTAGAAAGAATCCTGATTGCACATCAAATGGTACCAATAATCAATGATATTATTAGTGATATCAAATGGAATCCTATCAATTAAAAAGTTTCTGCATGGAAAATAGACAGGAGGCTACTCCTCCAACACAGGGCTAATATTTGGAATAATGCAAAACTTTAGACCACCCCAATAAAAGATGCAATCAAAAACTAATCAAATGAAATGACATAGACATTTTATAGAAGGAGACATACAAATGTTCAATAAATGCAAAAAGAAAAGCTCAAAATGAGGGGCCATCGGAGAAATGTAATTTAAAACTACACTGAGGGCTGCCCAGATAGCTCAGTGGAGTAAAGCGTCTGCTTAGGCAGTCGCAGGGGTCAGGAGTTTGATCCCAAGCCTGCCTTGCCGGCCCTGCCCTCAGGGTGTGCTGAGATGGAAATCTAAAAAACACTAAAGGATCACAGCAAGTCCGATCTATGCAATGAGACCTCATAGACTCTGTACTAAGTACATAAAAATAAATAAATAAATAAAACTACATGGAGACTCCATGTTACTCCAGAAAGACCAGCTATTATGAAGAAATTAAATGATAACAAGTGCTGGTGAGGCTATGAGGGGGGAAAAAAGGAACCTTTCTATGTAATTGCTAGGAATGTAAACTATTAAAACTACTGTGTAAGTCAGCATGGAGATTCCTAAAAACCTAAAGCTGGAAATTCCATTAGAGCTAGCTATTCTCCTTCTAGGTATCTTCCCGAGGTTAAAGACATCAAATTACAGTGATACACGAATACATGAATGTTTATAGTGGTACAGTTCACAATAGCTAAATCTTAGATGCAACCTAAATGGCTATTAACAGATGAATAGACAAGGAAAATGTGGAATTAAGCTATAATGGAGTACTATTCTCCTGTAAAGAAAGATAAACTTGAGTAATTTATAAAACTAAATTGTGTTTTTTTTTAATGTGTTTAGTACAGGGTTCTACAGGGTTTCACTACTCCTGTTTTTAGCCTCCCAAGTACTGGGATTATAGGCTCACCCCAACATGCACAGTCCCAGTTGCCATCTCAGCGCACCCCAGGAGTGGGATCAGCACAGAACACTGGCATTGTACCCCAGTCCCTGCTCCTGCCTAAGCAAGTGCTTTATTCCACAGCTATGTGGCCAGCCCTATTAGTAGAAAATAGAGACACTGTGAGATGACAATAGTAAATTAAACAAATCAAACATACAACTTAAATATTCCATGGTTTCTCTGTTATATGGGAAAACCAACTTATAAATAAAAAGCAAAATGAAAAATAAGAGGTAATAGAGTAATCAATCTTGCTCAAATGGGGAGGAATCAAGAGATGGGGAGGGGGAAGATAAGGGAGTGAAGTAGATGGGATGTTTTCTGTAGGTGTAACAACTTCACACAAAGATCAAATTGCATGTGGCACTGTATACTGCCAACATTTACTAATGAAAAAATGAATTTCTAGTGAAAAATTACCAATACCAGTTCTACTGTTAAGAAATATCTAAAGGCTGGCCAAATGGCTCAGCAGATTAAAGTGCCTGTAAGCAAGGGAAGGGGCCAGGGGTTTGATCCCTGGGCCTGCCAAGCTGGCCCCACCCCCAGGGCACTCTGAGACCATGATGGAGATTGGACATAGTGGCACATGCCTATAATTCCAGAAATTGGGAGGCTGTAAACAGAAGAATCACTGTGAGTCCAATCTAGTAATAAGACCCTGAACACCCTGTAGACACTTCCCTAAAATACATAAAAAATAGATAGATGACAGATAGATAGATAGATAGATAGATAGATAGATAGATAGATAGATAGATAGATAAATCTAGAAGACAGAAGCTTACCACTCCAGGGTCTCCTCATGGTGGACAATACTCCTGCACACTCTTAAGATTTGAAAGAATTAGCTGAACAATTTCCATGACTCTCAGTTGAGTTACTCCACCTAATAGAACTCTTCTACTACAACCTACAGACCAGCAGGTGATGGCAAACTTTGAGAAAGAACATTTCCTGAAGTGCTTTCAAATGCTCTTAGGTACATATTTAACACTTGAAAAGTTCTAGAAGGAACATTACAACAGCCTTACCTGTGTGGGGTTGAATTTAGAAATCCTGGGCCAATGTGTCTATAAAGACAGTGAGACCTGCCTGAAAGAAGATATGGCCTAAAATTACTTAGCAGAGAGACTTTGAAGACTGTGTGGGGAGCCTGAGCCTTCCGTTGCCCCAGGGATGACACTGTCACTATATCAGAGCCCATCAGAGCTTGCAGAGGAATGTCTACTGAGGATCTTCAGCAACTGTGGGCTGAGCAACAGAGAACGGCAGCTGAGGAGCTTTCTAAGAGGAGCAAAATATCAATGATCAGTGCTGCAAAGTTCTTCTGAAATAAAGGAAATCATGAAAATATGGACACAACTACAAATATTTGTGGAGAAGACCCACCCAGACAGAAAAGAAGCCAATTGTTGCAGTTACTTACTTAATGATGATGTCGTATCACACTACAGAACAGTGTGAGAGAAAAGAGAGAAGCAGAAACCTTAGGCCATTCTTTAGCTTTGGAAAGGTTGAGACCTAATGAGCCAGGAGCAGGTCCCAGTGGGCTACAGACTCTCCAAGGGAGAGAAAGGACACCAGCAAGCCAGATTCTAGATGTTCTTATAGGAAGGGACTATTTCTAAATGATAACCAGCTTCCATTTCATCCTCCCTTCCTGAAAGCCAAAGATGTCAACTTGAACAGTCACTGCAGTATGAAACTCTTGCTTTTGGTAAACTAGACACATTTTATGACTTTTGGTGAATACACTAGGAAAATTATTGTTGTTTGTGGCAGATTATGTACATTTACAAAATTATGTATAGGGTGCTTTGAGAGGTTCAGTTTGCATTATGGGTATTTCCATTATTTTTATGGGAAAAATAGTCTTGACTTACAACCAACTTGAGTTATAACCAGCCCTCACAAACGAATTCAGTTTGTAGGGCAAAGGTCCACTATCATTTTTTCTTAAACTTTTGTCTTCCAAAATATGAACTATTCTGTTTCCACCCAACTCCTTATTGCTATCCCAAAGCCTCTTAAGCAAAAGTAGAATTAAGTATCTTTTTGTATTTCTGAGTGATCACCTCTGGCCTTCGCCAGCATACAGGCACCATTCATAGTAAAAAGCATTATCATTTTTTTATACTATTAACCATTTTATTTCTTTTCCCTGGCACTGATCACTTTAACCCCCAAAACAATTTCCTCTTCATGAATTTGAAAGATCAGGCCATGTAAGGTTATATAGCACTAATGCTCTAACAACAAAATTATTGACTATTGGAACTGGAAGATGTTTCATAGAGTATCACTCTTTAGCACATACCTTCTCTGCGCAGGCGGAGATGGCACTTCTGAGAAGTGCAGGCATCTTGGGAACCATCATTCAATAATGTCTGTGACTTCTGTCTTAACATCAAACATATATTCTCTATTACTTAGAGTGAATTTAGAGAACAGCTCCAGTTTACCTTAGGATACCCTCTCTTTACTGATTAGGATAGTGAGTATTATGTGTCAAGGCCTCAGAGATCAGTATAATTAGACAATCTTGTTAAGAAGGTAACCATAAATGATCAGTTTTATAGAAAAACTGATATTATTTGAGTGGCCTCCACTTTTTTATGCTTGATGTTAGTTATTTGAGTATCTATGCATGTAAACACAGCTACATAATTAAGTCCAAGCCAAACATGATAGTCCATGAACACCGAGGAAAATAATCTTACTCAGGTTGATCTATTTTCACACTCTTCAGGATTTGTGCTTGTCTAGTGGAGATATACAGCTAGCAACTGAATACACAAGTGTTTAAATTGGTATTTTTGAAACCTCATTCTGCTATATGTATGTGCTGCATAGCCAGAAACAAGCAATTTTTCTGCATTCTTTTCAATGTGGCTTTCTTTAAAAACACCAATTGAAGTTTATACATCTGTGCAAAAACATAAGGCTCTACTAGGAAAAATTAAAAGGTTGATGAGTAGGAAGATATGATTTTTATCTTCATCTTTTATTTAAGTTACAATTCCAATGACTCCGAGTAGCTAAGGAGGGAGCCAGAACATAAGGCAGATGTACGCAGACTTTCATTACAACTGCTTGCCACCAGAACAAAACTCTGTGACCTTGGGAAAAACCACCAGTAATCTTTCCAGAAACTGCACATAATGCAGACAGTTAACCCAAGTCTCTTACATCTAAATGCTCTTCTCTCTGTGTGTGTTCAAACCATGACATAAAGCATTTCATCTAAAAATCATTGCAAAACTTGAACTTATAGATGTTTTCTTAGCAATGCAATAAAGATTTTCAGTAAAAACCTTTATCTTGGCACCTTGCAAATTTTCCTTTGATTATTTCCTTTGATTCCATTCAACCTTATATCTAACATTGATCAAGCATTTTCGTTGGGCATTGTCTTAAGTATTGAATCCCCTCAACAGTAACTGGAGTATCTACTCTTACTGGCGTTTAAGAATAACTACATTAAACGAAGCACAGAGATCAGTATGTGCAGAACCACCCAGATAGTGAGTGATGGGTCATGGGTGAGTCCAGGGAGTGTCCTTGGAGTGCTCACCTCATTAATCCTTCCATAGATTGCCTTGTGTGTTAACTATCCATTGCTGCTGTGTATGACAATCTCCTATTTTCACACAGGCTTTGTTAATGCATTCTGGCCATTGGCCTTCCCCATACCTTGAAAGGCAGAGTAATCTTGGATTTCATAAAAAAAAAAATTGGACTTTCTGTCCAGACAGCTAAAATAGGAGGGCAGTTCTGGACTTGCCTAGGACAGTGTTGGGATGGGAAGCTAATGTTGGATAAGCCTGCTGTTTCCATTCTCTGCCTGGCTTTCTCCTGTTCTCCCATCCTGTTCATATAGCTACCTGATTGACTCCAGGATGTGGATGTAGAGGGGAGTTATGGAAGAAGAGCAGAAGCACTTTCATCATATATATATATATATATATATATATATATATATATATATATATGATATACTTATTCAATGCAAATTAAAAAGACAGTAATCCTTATTTAAGAACCAGGAGAATTACATAACGGTGTACCTCAGTTTATAAACTTCATTTGTTATATGAACTTGATGAAAATGGCTAAGTTTGTGTGTGGTGGTGGAGGTGGCTATGGTCTTGTTTGCCACTTGATATGGAGTTTTCAAACTGAAGCAAACTCTTGCCAAATGCTCTCGTTTGTAAGCCAAATTGTTTGCAAACACAAGCATTTGTGAATTGAAGTATTACTGTATTTTCATTTGCAGTTTCTTTTAGCCTGCTGTACCTTTTAAGTTTTTTTCTAGCTAATCTTGCCTTCCCTCAAGCCTGGGATGCTTGCTAGGCAGGGTCCCTTAGTTTGTCGAGTGAAGAAGTAGAAGAGATGACCAGAGGCTGAGTGTGGCTGTCATTGGGATGAGCCAGGATCCATCCAAGAAGACAGAAGAAGATGGGAGTGTAACTAAGCCTAGACTCCACAGCCTTGTACTCTACTGAGGATAGAGTACCGTCTGACCTCAGCGAACACACATCCATGTAGAGAGTTGCTACAACTCAAGTGATGGCTGCAGAGTATGAAATTCCAAAGGCAGAGCCTCTGTCCTAAGCCAGGACATCTAGGAAGCTGAATCCATGAGTATCCATGAAGCTGGCCTTATGTGCATAATTATTTTGTTTTGCTCAAGTTGATGGCAAGGATAGTTGAGGCCTCATTTGCTCCTGACATCTCTCCCTCCTTGACACCATGACACCACAAAGGCAACAGCATCCTTCTACTTTGTTGTCCCACTGACTAGACTGGGAAACCTAGGAGGCAAAGTGTCTTTTGTGTCTTATGCAGTTCTCAATTCTCAGGTGTCATGGTTTCTATGTAGCTGTCTCTGCAAGAGCCTCAGGTACTCTCAGGGCTTTTGGAAGGTGATTGAAGTGTGGGTTCTTATAGCCGACTTGCTATGAGGAGGTGGAGGCTGGTTGAGAGAAACAGATCCATGGGGGTAGCCTGGATGAGTTTATCACCCTTGTCTGCTTCTCCCTTGATGTACTGTTCTTCCTGTACGTCATGTTATGAGCCATACTTCCTCTGCACTGTCTCTGCCATGCTGGCCTGCCTTAGAGCCACTGGAATAAGGCCAAAACTTCTACAAACTGAGTCAAAATAAGCCTTCCCCCTTTACTTTGTGAGTGCTGGGTATTCTGTCTCAGCAGTGAAGAAAGTGACTGAGACACCATGAGACCCCTCAACCAATGTGGGCAGTGCTAAAATGCCTTCCTAGACCACCCAAACCCAGAGATAGGACTTGTACTATTTTAGAGTCATGGCCTTGCTGACCAACACGGTTGACTGCCTAGCAAGCTGGAGAGGGAGTGGATGGATGCAACTCACATAACGAAGCACTGCATTCTATGGCGGAAGACCCACATTCATTTTTAATTTTAAAAACCTATTTACTCTCTAGATTATCTCCATTTCTGAGTGTGCAAACAGAAAGGGATTATAGAAGTTCACTTGCTCTGATCCAGGTACTTTTTCAAACAGGAAAATGAATCCTTTGGAGGTGATTCACTTACCTAAGTTTATACCTCTGGAGACACATTTTCATTTGGTTTTATTGCACAACATGCTTCTCTTAGGAGGTTAGCACAAATTCCTTGGGACAAAAGCCAACTTGAGAGAACACTGTATCCTTTTGCTTTTTTCCAGGAAGTACCTGCAGTTTTCATCTTACACATTATCCTGATAGTTTACACAAGTTCCACCCACAAATGCTGATGGACACAATCAACTTCTCTTTTGAGATGTTTGGCTTGTGCAAACAGAATTCCAAATCCCAGCACAGTGACCGCACATCTTTGCTTCCTCAGGAATTCAAGACATGACTGAAAGAAGCATAGTTTAGGTGTGACATAGAAGTGGTTCTGATTCCACACAATGACATTTCATTGAGAAGTTGTGTCTAGGCTCACCAGGAAAGCAGGCCTTGGTCATGACCATGGGCAGAGCCTGCCTGGTGTAGTAGCGCAGATGGGGTGACACTTGGGGCATATGTCTCCTTCCCCCAGCTGAGGCAATCTCTCTGGACTTCTTACTGTGTTTATTACACTATGAACTGAAATAATACTGGAAATGAGTTGAAATTCTCATCCACTAAATTTTATACTAGACTTCCCCCTTAGGTCCTATCAGTTGAAATATTATCACCAGAGAAATTAAAATACCATCTGACAGTCCTTTCAACATTATAAATGCTAACTTAACAAAATATTATCCTGTATTTCCATGCATCGTGTAAGGGTAAATTTAAAATTCTTTAGTTTTAGTTTTAATGATAGTGACATCTGAAGTTTTTATGTGAGCTAAAAAAATTAATAGAAATTATAGCAAAACTGAAAAAGAATTTTAAAAGCTACCGTGAAAAAATATCTTTACAACTCATTGCTAATACTTATAAACATCTTTCCCTGAGAGGCAATTGTTAAAAATTCCTTTTATATCTTTCTAAAACTTGTATAGACTCCGGTGTTGGCAGAGATGTGCACAATTAGTTATCCCAGGAAGACAGATGGGGATTTTAACTGTGTGGTGCTGCTAAGTAGGACCTCGTGTGTACAGTACCTTTATGTGTCTCAGTCTTTCTCTTTGATCCTGTAGTATTTCTCTAAAACTCAGGACAACTGATATGCGCTCTTCTCTGTTTAGCCACAGGGAATTTGAGAAGTTGATTTAATAGCATTTGGAGTTCCGAGTGCCTCTTCCCACAACAGCACCGCCACACTTTAGTTTTCACTGCTAAAATACAGTACTATAGAAAAGCATATTCACCCATGCTGAAAACTGTACACCATAGGCAAGGGATATAGCTCAGTGGCACAGCATGAGCTCATAAGTTCCACTCCCAGTGCCAAAAGAAAAGAAAACTACACCTGTGGTTAACCAAACAAAGGCAAAAATAATCCTTTTAAATAAGTAGCTTGCTATCAATGCCTGCACTTGAAGACTACCAGAGTTAGTTAGAGATGAAAAACCTGTGAGGGTTTTACAGGCTGGCTGTTGCTCTGAAGAGGCTACAGGACTGAACTCGTCCCTACTTGCTGTCCTGTGTGCTCTCCACTGCCTTTCTTCTTTGGTTCCTGGAAATGGACCAGAGGGACAGAGTTTCCTGGGGCAGAAAGCAGTTAGAAGAAGGAGTTGACGGAGGTATTGATTCAAGCAGGGCATGCATGTCCCTGTGAGAAGGTGGTAAATGGGAAGTGGTCTGGAGGATGTGTGAAGAGCAGTCACGCCATCATGCGCTGAGTCAGATAGCTCTGCAACTGACCCACAGGTCCTGTCAGTTGTCGCCAACCTGTCAGCTCCTCTTTGGAGGGAGACTGGACTTTGATGTGCTTGCTTTAAACCAGCAGTTCTTGAACCTGAAAGTAATTCCAAGTCATTCTGAGATTTGGGAAATGTAATTGCTCAGACACTAATTTAAGAAATTTGCCTACACATTCTTCCAAGTATGTTACATGTGTTATTTCTTTTAATCCTCATCGTAATCCTTCTTGCTAGAAAAGTGTATGGCTGTCACTTGAGATGGGAAGGAACCAAAGTGGAAGGGTGTCAGAATAACTTGCTGAAGGGGGAAGGCAGAGTCTGCAATGGCCCCACAGCCAGGGTCCACCGTGACACAAGGGCCAAGGAGCCACAAGACAGCCTCCTCAGATCTGGTGGCGAAGTAACCAACAGTTACACTCTTTTCTCCTCTGAAATACAACATAGGCAAAAATGAAAAAGAATTTTAAAAGCTTTTTATATGAACAGGAATGTACAAAGGTCTGTAGCGGGAAATTCTGTCCCTAGTAACTGGCTTAATCACAAACTAATCAGAGTGAAAAACATCACAAGAAATAGCTACTGCACAGGCTGCCTGCCTTCTGTGTGGAAAATCACTGTATAATATTTGGATAATAATTCAAGTAAGAGCTAACTGTATATACATTACCTGTTATGGGAGTTACTAAAATATAATTAATTGCAGACCATTAAATTATATTGTTCACAATAAATATGGTGCTCCTGGCCTTTGTTAATCAGATGCAGGAAGGTAATATGTTGTAAGCTGTAGAAGTTTTATATTATTGCCTAAAAATCCCAAAGTAATTGATTTCCACATATGAAAAGCTATCCAGCCATGAAAGTTAAAATTAGAAAAATTTGGTATAATAGACTCACATTATTTTACTTAGATTAGTGTTTTCCCACTTTTTAATCCTACCTGGAGAAATAAAATCAAGAGATAACCAGAAATTTCATTGTTCAACTATAAAGTGGATCATTCCTTCTTCAGTGTCATTTCCTGTGATTTTTGGGGGAATTTTTACTTAATAATATATCTTTCGTGCAGTATAAGATTCCTGCTGTATTTTAGCTACCAGTTTGAAAAGGAAGGCCCTTTGCTGTCCTGTTATACAGCATGAGAAATAAGATTTTCTAACCAAATTTGTTTGTTGTTCACGGACACTCTGTAGAGTAGATGGAGAAAGACAGAACAGCTCACCATAAAATTGTTTTCAAGAAAATATCGATGGGCATTTTGGAACATAAGTAGCAGCTGAAACTGTCTCTAGCCAGCAAAATTAAAGTCATCAGACAACTGTCAAGAGATGGTCACTGATGAGAGAGGCGTCTGTCTTTTTCAAACTCAATCTGGGAAATCCAACTTCCTCTAGGAGGCCAAGGCAGACATCATCTGCTGTGAGAACTGGATCACCTGTCCTACTTCTCTTTTTTGCCTCAACTGCCAAGAATTTCATTTGTAAAATTTTGGCTCAAATTCAAGACTTTGAGTTAAATCCATATTTTTCAATGTTTAACTTTTTTCCTTCTCTCCACCTCTTCATCCTTAATCTTTATTGATTCTTTCTCTTCTAATTTTGCTGTCCTTTTAATGCTTTTTCTTGCTTCTATGCAGTGTGCTGTGTATGGTTTCAGCTTTTAAGTTATTTTAAAGTTTTGAAGAGACAGTGTAACTGAGAGACTCTAGACTGCCCGGGTCCAAGTTTTGATTTTGCCACTGAGCTGTTCTGTGATTCTGCACCAAAAGCTGAATCTATGTCTTCTTCATTTATTTGAGAACAGAATAAGAATGGACCTTCTTCCTTAGCTTATTGTGAGGACTAATCAGTTAATGTAGATAAAGAATTTTTGAAGGGGATCTGGTACATGATAAATGCTCAACTATTAACTGTGGAAGAGATGATGGGTAGACATGCTCTGAGGGAAACGCAAACAGGAAACTGTAAGATGAATTTTTTGCAGAGACAGTATGTTGCCTTAACTGTTTTAAAAAATTTATTGGTGACTGAAAGAAAAATGTCCTGATACGGAGCAACTAACTGCAACAGCAAGTAGTTGTACAAGTTGCCACTAATGAGCATGTTCCATAAATAGCTAAAACCAGGCCTAAAGTAGGCAAGTTTTTCCATGTATAAAAATATGAGGTGGGTATTTTTTTTTTTTTTACTTTAGCCAAATTTAGGTCCTCTCTGAAAGTATCTCTTATAGGTTGAGGCTTACTAATTCTATCACTAATACCCATCAAGAGCTCTAGTACAAAAAACCTGAATCCATTGCCTATTCTTTCCTCATGCTCCTTCTTTCTTTCTTCTGGGAGTGGATTTCTGTGGTATCTTTGCACCCAGTGTTGGTTGATTGCTTTTGTGTGAACCAGATTCTCCTCCGTACCCTGATGTCTCAGGTGTTTGTACCCCCAGTTACCCTGCAGGTTCAAGAGAGTTAAATAAATATCCAAGACCCCCTAGTGAGTAATGAGGGTACTGGATTCAAAATCAGGTCTACATGATATTGACTTATACTTTTTCCTATTCTGTATATCTAATGACTTAACATAAAGTCCATGGACAAAGATACATCTACATACACTAATTCAATCTTCATATACTACGTCCAATGTTGCTTAATTAGGAATCAGTAGCAATAGATAAAGGGTCTGATTTAATGCCCATTGTAAATTTCAGATATTCTTTTCTTCAAGTTTTTTCTCAGTAGGTTACTATATTACTCATGATTATAATATCATGATTATGGACCAGAGGCTGCAGCCCTCCAGCAGCTTCAATCCTTCACTGTTGTGCTATCTATTGTTGATGACTTAGCTAAGCTAATTGTCTAGAATAGTTTCTTATGTTGCAATAGCTTTTATTAGTGAAGGTTTTAACTATGTTTCTGTAGTCAAAATATTCAAAGCATGCAATGATTCAAAAAAGACAGATGTTTCTGTTACTCTTGAATCACAGTGTAGGGCTTGTAGGCAGTTTTGTCATCCTGAAAACATAGCTTCTCATGCTGGCTCTTTCCCCATGAAAGGAGGAAGTGAGATTCAAGGCCAGGAGATAGCCTAGAAACGGCATGTTCATTCCATTACAACTTGTTGGTCCAAGCTAGCTCTTATGTACCAGGGGACAAACCCTAGTTTCTAGCTCATTACTTTTAAAGATGAAAAACTAAAGACATTCCAAGGCTCCCATTCTTTCTTATATTGAAGCTGACCAGATCTAGTGTTCACTATGATGAGGTCCAGCTTTAATCGTTCAATTTTTTCCTCTAGAGACTTGCCAGCATAGGGCTACACCAATTTTAGACCTGAAAAGAAATCTTTTAAACCAGCAATTACGTCTTGGTATTGCAATACCAATATTGCTTGTCTATATTACAAGCCCATCAGCTGAGTTGGAAATATCTCCAGCCTCTCTCCAGGATGGAATGTATTACAGACATCTTGAAGAAAATGAGATTTCTGTTCCTAATAGCTATAAAGACAGTGATTGATATTTATGTTATTAAAATGAAATAACTATATACACTAAAAATATAATTTCAAAAATTAAGTATCTCTTCTTCTCTCTTCAACATTCATTTAAAAAAGGTAAATACACTACTCTTTGGAAAGATGTCAGGTGACAAGAACTATTCTGTAACTCAGAACTTTGCAATGTTGTTCTTCCAAAATACTTTGCTATGGCTTTGTGTTGCTTTGATTTAAGAAAAAAAATAAAAATAAAAATAAAAAAAGGAAGAAGAAAATACATTTGACAAGAAATCTGTCCCAAGAGAATTTCAGGAACAGAGCCTGTAGAAATCAGAGTGGATTTGCTTCACGAGCTGCTTCAAAGCTAAAAGCAAAGTGAAGACCAGTTTCTCTATCCCCCAATAGCGCCCTCCTCTTCCATCAGCAGCACAGAGCCACAGAGCTCTGTGTCATGCAGCGCCGTGCGCCACGCATCGCGCGTGACCCGATGGCAAAGCAGAAGTGCACGGTGATCAGCGTGGGACCCTGCAGCCGCAGCTGAGTACACCGGTAGCCTAAGGACTTCTCCAATACCGCTGTCTGCTGACCTAGTATATTTCCTCCTCCTCTTTGAGAAATAAATCATCGATGCATTTTGGATGCATTTTGATAAGAACGTTTCAACCAAGTATTTCCCCTGGATTTATAAGCTGATAGGAGTGATGAGAGTTTTATCAGTTATCAGAGTAAATCATCGTCATTTCCTGTTCAGCATTCATTAAGATCTGAACTAAGCTTGAGATGTTAAGCTAGGAAATTTAATTTTAAATCCAGTTTTTCTTGCTCAGGAAACATTGGTGATAAGGGACTTATCAGAAAATTTTTCTTTTAATAGTTTTTACATATCGGTTCTTCTTGTCCCTATCTGCCTGCCTCTCAACATTGCTATCCTCTTTTTTTTTTTTTTTTTTTTTTTTTTGCAGAACCAGGGATTGTGCTCAGCCCCTTGCGCTTGCCAGGGAAACATTTATTCCACTGAACCGTCTCCCCTGCCCAACGTTGCCATCTTCTTGAGTAGACATGTTTCTTTATCTATGTTCAAAAAACTACGTTATTTTTTTTTTTGTCTTTCTTATATGCAAAGTAGTGTATACAACACTGCATATCCCGCTGAACACTTTTCTCTCATATCTTGGATAATTTTTGATATGAGGATATAACCAGCCTTCTTATCTCTTATATAATTGTATATTTTTTAAGTTGTGTGAATGTGGCAGAGTGTATTGAACTAGTCTAAAGGGTATTAGTTAGTTAATCAAGTCTTCAACTATCCTGTAAGACTGACTTTAGAATTCTGAATTTATAGAAAAAAGAACTGAAGGTCTAGGAACTTCCACCATATTTCCATGTTAATCTCTGTCTAGTAGAGTTGGAGAGATCGGCTCTCACCTTGATGGGATTGTTGGTATGTATTCTTAAATACTCAGTATTCTTAGGAAAATATCCTTCCTGTGTACTTGCAAATAAACTTTTCTATAGCAAAAGTTTTAAATTTCAGAAAATGAAAATGTGAGAATCATTTCATGTCTTTTAAAATGCATATTCCTGGACTCCATTCTCACCCTTTCTCCTTTATGTTCTCTGCAAGTCATGGGACCACAGCTGAGTCAGGCTGGCTCACTTCAACTTGGCCTTCACACAGACTAGGACTCATGCACCCTGCCTGGCAACCTTTATTGTGAACACACACCCAAAGGATTTGAGGACAGCATCCCTGGGACACTCTCTAGAATACGCAGCTGCAGACAGTCTACAGCAGGTTCCCTAATCCCATGGCAGTATAACTCAGAGGAACCCTGGGCCAGGCTTTGTTTTCCAAGCTACTTCATAACCTCTCTCTGCAGACTCTGCCCCAAACTCCAATGGATGCAGCAAAACAGGAGGAGAAATGCCTCTTCTTCCTGTGAGATTGAGAAAGAATATAATTATCTGAAGCAAATTAGCATATAAATAAGTGCTATTGGATTCCCAAATCCTGAATGCATCAGGAATTCAAAATATGTGTAAGACATTTAATTAGGAAGCTCAGTAGGATGGAAAACAAGGAAATCTCCAGGTAGAAGAGTTGTTGACTGAGCTTCTTTTTCACATTTCTCTCCTATTATAATTAGGTCAGGAATCATAAAAATGGGACCATTTCCATGATATAAAATACAGTGAAAATTTAGAGCCAGTAGAGATCATGAAGCTCAAGGATTTTAACTTGCAGCTCTTAGAAGAGCTTCCATAAGTCAGTAGGAGCCATGAAACCATGAAGAAAGGATTATCTCAGAAGAACTTCTGATCTCAAAATGAGGAGAAATCACTAACAGAGCATAGCATTCACCTTTTACAAATGACACAATGGTCCCCTAATAATTCGTGGCAGGGTCAGGGTCAGAACATGGGGATCTTAGTGTATCTTAATTGACAGGACTTTGAAAATAATATGTGAAAGAGTCTGGTGCTATACCCCAATGTTAGAACAGCACTTACCATGAAAGCTTGATGCCCTGGGTTTGACCCCAAGCTACACATACACACACACACGCGCACGCACGCACACACGCACGCACATACACATCCACCTTTGGCAATTAAAACTCCTTTGCCAGGGCCTGGGAGATAGCTCAGCAGCATAAGCACTTGTCTGGAAAGTGCAGCAACCTGAGTTCAATTCCTATTTCTGTAAAAACAAAACTCCATTGCAAGACCTTCAAAGTTCATAGTAGGAAATGTTAATTGAATTTTTAATCTGTGTAATTTTTAACATACTCATTTAATTCTCATACTCATGACAAAATTATTTTTATCACCATTGTTTTATATATGGGCCAAATAAAGCACTAAGAGATTATTTTATTTGTTGAAATCTAAATCCAGGATTCTGGCTCCACAATTCATGCTCTCCATCTTTATGCTGGTCCATATCTTTTGCTGACTTCATGGTCAAATTCACCTGAGAGGAACTGATGTACATTTTCATGGAATGTGGGAAAAATACACTCTGACTTTGCCTGTGAACTTCTGCACTTAAACATGAGCTCACAAATGGAGAAAGACCACTGATAAATTTTTAGTGTTAAACATCTATAGGATTACATCCTAAAATACCAACAGCTGTCTCTGGGTCAGGTAATAGAAGAATTTAATTTTTGCTCGGTGCTTTTCTATTTTCCAAATTTTCAGAAAGTGTATCTCTTACCTTGGTAGGCAAAAAGAAAATATTTTTTAAAAACTATTAATTACTGTTCAAGCAACCCAGAAGCTCACTGCCTGAAACCATTCAAAAAGATCCTTGACCTTATACATGTTGCCTTAGTAGGCAGAAAAGAAAACATTATTTTTAAAATGCTATTCAGAATACACAAAATCTAGAGGTTCATTGCTGAAATGCTGTAAAGTGAGCTTTGACCTCTATAGATATTTCTTGGCAGGTTGTCAGGCCTCTAGGGTATTTTATTTGGGTGGGAATACAATAGCAAGAGCTGACTCAACTGCTTTAACGCTGCCATTGGTCAAAATATGGAAGCATAGCAACAATCCCTAAAATCCACAGATGGAAATACATTTCCTCCACCCCTTTGTCTACAGAACTTAAAAATGATGAAGTGATATGGATTATGAATAGATGGATTGTGGGAGTTAACTTTTAGGCATAGGAAGGTAAACAAAGATTGGACCTCTTGGTGAGACTAGAAGAAAAGAGAACAGTTGCCAAATGAAATACAAGATCTGGGATAGGCCACATGGGAGGAGATGGTCTAGAAGCTAAATTATGTATTGCAGCTATTTCTCCCTTTTGTAAAGATAATAATAAATCAATAGTCTTCAATGCTAGTGAATAACGATCTATCTAGTGTATGCTTGGATACGTCAAAACTTGGAGTTGGTATAGACAGCAGCATAAATGTCACATACGTAAGGCAACTGGAGGCACCGATTTTGTGCTATCTCAAAATCGTATTGGCATTTCTCCAAGACTAGACCCTGATCTGCCAAGAAACCATTTTTAGAATATTGTCAGATGAATTGTCCATGTTGGAGAGTACCTATGTCATGGAATTGGCTGCACTTTCAAATCTCAAGTTAATGGAAATTTCTTGGAAAGTCTGCACAGAATTGTTTTGCTAGAATTGTAATTTCTTGGTATAAAAATGACCCTTACTTCAGTATCTCAGGAACCTTAGAATTTCTGAACTGTTGAACTACTCCACAGGCAGTTTTTCCCATGTTTTAATAATGAGGGTCACTAAGTTAGATCATTTTAGATATCATTTTTATTGGGATATAAAATATTTCAGAAGATTTAATTTTATGATTAAAGAATTGATACATATTTTCTCTAAACATATGAATAAAATGTCTCTTAAATATATGATGATTTCTGTCCCTTTTAAGGCAAAGTACAATAGATGGCCACCTGTCACCACTGCGTATGCAGGTGGTTATTCATGAGAAGTGGTGATGGACAGATGACAGTTTATACGTGACAGGTCCCCGCCTACTATGCTCCTTCAGTTTGCTCATTGTCATACCTTGCAATTTAAACCTTTCCTCCTACTATCCCACTTCTACATGTTATTTCTTTTCCAACTCTATATATCACGTGTTTGTTTGCTCCTCCCTTGGACTTAGAAAACAGATAAGCAAACATACACAATGTCGGCTCTGTGTGGAGACTATAATGCTTTCTGTGAATAAAATATGTGAGTTTTAGTGAATAAGTATATGATATAAATTTTGATTACTTTTCTTAATCTCTTGCGTTCCCTGAATTGATTTAGATAATAGAGATGAAGGGATGGATTTTTTTGGGGGGTAGTATTTTGGCATGAGCAATAAGAGATATTGTTCATGCCTTTTAACGAATTCACTTAGCTTAGTAATAATATTCCTTTACTTGGAACATATTAGTGGCCCCATTGCTTAGAAATATAGAAGGAGTTACAGAACCATATGAATGTGATTTGACTTTTACTCTGTGCAGTGACCAATCAGTGGTCACTAGCAGCACAGGTCATACCCTAAATCTCTCAGGAGTCCCAGCTCTATTCGTTCTTTCAGCCATTAAAATGGTTTTGAAGAAGAAATAGTTTTGCTCCTTTATCCATAATGATTTCACAGTTAGGAAAAAAGGGGTTGTCATAGGCTTTACTAATGCTTTTTTTTTTTTTTTTTTTTTTTTTTTTTTTTTTTTTTTTTTTTTTTTTTTTGTATTTTTAGGGAAGGGTCTGCCGGTCTATTCAGGGTCTCATTACTAGATCAGACTCGTAGTGATCCACCTGTTTACAGCCTCCCAGCTGGGATTCCGGGTGTGTGCTACCATGCCCAGCCTACCTTTACTAATGCTGAAATAGTGTTTTTTAAAAATATTGCATGAAAAATCATCTTTATTTGACAATCTTATTTGAACATGCTTTTTTCATCCATTTGCTTTGAAGTTATTAAGTGACTATTAACTCAATTTTGTGGCATAGTCCATTATATGAGGATTTTTGACAAATGTCACTCATAAAACACCATAAAGTCTCTGATACTCCAATTATTTTCAAACCTTATCACCTAACCACAGTAGGTCATATTATGAAGAAGCAGCTCTGAGGAAATAGTCATCGATAATTTACCTTGCTTAAGTTCCTCCTGATATGCCTACATATGAATTCTACTTTTTGAACAATTGCAAAATGCCATGCCCTGCCTCAGACACTTGAGACACAATCCTATATTACAATGGTTTATATGTTTAAAAGAGATTGATAATAGACCATGTGACACTAGTAATTATTGTAATTGTGATGAGGGTGACAAGTAGGAAGTCAGTATGTTATTGCAGTGTAATACCAGAACCAGTTGTTTTTAAACTTGTTTTGTGGGAGTTCCATATCATGAGAGTGTTGAATGCAAATTAACTTTTAGCTAATGTTACCTATCATATTTTGACCATTTATTCTTTTCTTTCTATACTTTCAATTAAATTTGATCTCATTTAATCCAGTATGGTGCCTGATGACACAAGTTCCTTTAGTTCTGAGATCCTTTCTAGATCTCTAGCTCAGTGACTCACTGCTTCTGCCACACTACTCTTCCCATATTTCATCTACAGATGTGTCACCTTGATAACACACATCTTCTGATCCACAGATGTTGTTGGTGCATTATCAACATCAGCGAGAGGAACGCTAATTTTAGACTATGTTCTAGGCTACTCTTAGCCTATCTTTCCAGCTTGATCTTGCATTCTTTCTCTGAACGCACCTGCCTCTCAGCTACCTTGGTCTATTTATGGTCTCCTAAGTGTGTATTAATGCTCAACACCAACATTATAAGAAATGTCCTCCCACTTCTGACCACTGAATCCCTCCAACTGTCCTGTGCTAGGATAGATCCCACTTGGGAAGAGCTTTACACTCCACAGAGACTTCTACCCTTTCTGACTTTATGGTCCTGGATTAGAACTGTCACTTAGCAACACAGTGCTATTATTTCATTATACTGAGAAACACCTACATCTATTTCCCAATACCAGAGACTCCATCACCTTGTGCAGGTAGCACATCCTGTGCATGCAGTAGGTTCCCTGTAAATATTTATTGACTTCATAAAAAATTCTAATTGTACTCAACAAAGTTGGAGGCATTGATCCATGTCAGTGAAAACCTCCATAAGGACAGTGTGCCAGGTTTCTCAGAAATGTCAGGTCTAAGAATCTGTGGCTTGCCCAAGTGGCAGCTCCCAGGAGGAAGATGAATGCTGTGATAGGAATTTAAATCTGCTGTGCTCATGAAACCAGAATGGCTGGATTCCAGAGATAGAAGACTCAGTGGTATTGCTTGGCTGTTACTTTAGAAATTAAGATTTGTCTTCCATAGCAGTTCTTGTCCCATCAATATTTTATTACCTTTTTTATCTCCTAGGAGCACAAGGGTAAATATATTGAATTTGCATTTACTCAAAGAAAAAAATATTTAGTAAGCAAAATCAGTAGTTTAACCGTTGCTCTCCTGGCTGTAGTGAAGTTGGCATATGTTTTGTAAAATATAGTTTTGTAGTACATTTGTGCTGACAGTGTTTCCACTTAATAGAATATAAAGTCCAAATATATGCCTAATTTTTCTTGGTGTTGAATAATAAATTAAGGTACAAAAGGAGAGCATTTAGACTGTAATATTGTCTGGCCTAATATAAAGGTATAAAATGGAGGTAGTCTGAAGAATAGTTTATTAAATTCATTGACATGTCATGCATTTTAGTAAAGGGCAGATATATTAAAACTATAGACATTACAAAATCTGGGATAGTAGCATGGTATAATGTAGGTGGTTGTTTAATATTTATCATCAGTCTTCATTGGAAGTTGATGTGTGTCTTGAAATTCTCATTATACAGCTGTAGATCACTGTAGACTTTTCTAGATCCTAGAACCAAAAAAAACTGCAGAGGCTGGAGTTCTCTGGGTATAGTTCATCCTTCTAGGCCCTTCTGTGGTCATTAATTCAGTAGGCTGACTCACAGGACTTATATGGTCACACTCAAGGCTAAGATTTATTACTGAGAAAAGATATAGAGCAGAATCAACAAAGGGATAAAATATATTGGGTAACATTTGAAAAAAAAACAAGTTCAAGTTTTCTCGAATGCCTTCCCAGTGGGTACCACAGACTTCCTTGATCCCTCCAGCAACAAATGTGACAGCACTTGTGACATCCTATGAACCAGAGAAACTCATTAAAAACTCAGTGCACAGAAGTTGGAGAGATCTGTGCCTGTCACAACATAAAACTCCAAATTCCCAGAAATCAGCCAAGTATTCAGCAGCAACTGTATTGTTTGCACACTCTGAGACTCTCTGAGCTGTTCTAGAAGTGATGAGAACCTTCCCGATGTCAAGGTTTCTTGGTGCCAGCCGGGGTCCAACCTTGGTAACAAGACTTTGTGAAGAGAACAGTATCAAGCCTGACATGCTGGCTTTTTCTGCACACTGCTCAAACTCCAGGTGCAACTGCATCTGAAGACTTTATATTGGGGATTCTGAGATGCCAAGTTATCTTTGTCCTTTACTAACTTAAAAAAATTACATATTGTCCATGTCCCTGCATGAAGTAGCCTCTGTCTTCATCTTTGTATTATGCCACTGCTATCTATTTTTATAAGTCAGCTATTCTGGTCTTTGGTCAGTTCTTCCAGTTCTAAATACTACCTGGATATATCCTGTGCATCCTTCAGATCTTACTTTGGAAATCATATACTGAAAGAAAGCAATCCTGAGCTTTCACATGAGATATGGACCAACTTACTACACTCAAAGTGCCTATTCTTCTCAACAATGATGACAATTATGAGAAAACATATATTGACATATTTTAATTTAGTATTTATGTCACATAGTAATTTCTTGGTGGGAGTGGGGAGGCACCACTCCTATTTTGTTGACAGTAAAATTCCTACATAAACCATGGCCAATCATTACTTAGTGATTGGAAGCATGCATTTCTTATATACATAGTACTTAGACAAAAAAAGACCTGACTTTCTACTAAATTTATCTGCCATGTAAGATTGAAGACAGGGCCTGGAGAGATGGCTCAGTAGAATTAAGCACTTGCCTGACAAATGCAGGGTCCTGAGTTTAATCCCAAGTATTGCAATAAAAAAAGACTGATCACAGACAAGCAAGTAGGTAATGAGGATCATGCACTAATGGGCAAAAAACCTACTTTGCTTGAATTTTGATATTATAGGTAAATAGTGTTTCCATATAGGGCTTCTTTGTACCACAAGAGCCATGAAGATTGCAGGGAGCTGGACAGCCTGTGTCTGAAACCTAGAGCTTCTACTTATTGCATGGTGACGAGCCAGGTATTGACCTTCCAAGAGCCTTATTTTCTCCACTCCACAAAGTAAGGCTATCATGCTCACTTCAGGAGGTGAAGGCTGAAGTAGTAAAACCAAATATATAGTTTGCTGAGCAAGTGCCTGGCCTATAAACAAGTAGCAATGTCCTTGGAGTTGGTAAGCAGGAGAGGAGCTCCAGCACTACCCTGCCTTTCTCTCATCCCATCAAGGATTCCCTCTTCTAACTTAATAGCACAGTCCTGGTAGAAAATTGGCCATGAGAAGCTCCCTGCTTCAAAAGGAAGATGATTCAGCCCTAATCATTACAGTCTTATGCTTGCACTATTCTTCACTGGTTGTAACTTTTACCACTGCAGCACAGTTCTTTTTTCTTGGACAACATGGAACAAGTTGAATTCCTTTTCTACATTCCAGACCTTCACCTATCAAGTCATGCTTTGATCTCACTCCTCAGGGCAAATATCTGTAACTTTTTCAGCTACTCCTGACATAGCAGTCTCCAGACCCTTCTGGCCTCTGGACCCCTTGTGATTTGGACTATTCCCTGTGGGCATACACAGTGTATCAGTTGGGGTTCTTCAAAGAAACTGAACCAATAGGGTGTGTCTGGTGTGTTTGTGTCCATTCATATATGTGTGTACCTACATGCAGAAAGACACTTATTTTAAGGGACTGGCTCCTTTCAGGGCTGTGAAGATCTTTAGATGAGGCTGGGAGACCAGAAATCTAGGAAGAAGTTGATGCTGCAGTTCTGAGTAGAATTTCTTCTCCCCAGATAACTTCAGTTTTTTCCCTTGAGGTCTTCAAACTTGATTGGAGAAGGCACACTCACATTATCAAGTGTAAATTCCTTTACTTAAAATCAATCAATTAGAGATGCTAATCACATGTACAGGAATACTAAAGTTACTTAATTAAATAACTGCACAACAGCTCAGCCAGTTTGACAGAATATTAACTACCTTAGGAAATATTCATAAACTAGTATTCAGAACTAAGTACAAAGCTTTTGTTGATCAGGATCCAACATGAGAGAATTGTTAACAGCCTTGATCTGCAAGCTCGTGTAAATGCAGTCACAGGCTTTATTAACTTTTTAAAAGTAACCAGACTACTGTGATCTGTTTGCATGTGCAAGCAAGAAGTTGGGAAGCTGGTAGTGAAGTTCAGAAGGAAGGATGCTTGAAACAAAGGAAGCCCCCAAATTAGAGAGAGTGATGTGTTCTAGAACCTGAGAGGGAGAGAAGAAAAAGTGTATTTAAGACACTCTTTTGTTTAAAGTAACCTTTAATATAACCTTTCCCCATGCCCTCTGGTTTTTTAATTCCCTAGTTCCTACTAATAGCCTGTAACATAGACTAAACTGTAATGACTATTAAAAGAAAAATCTGAGAACAGTTAAATTTGCAGTTTTTGAGCAGGAAGACTGTATGAATTGGTGACACCTTGAACCTCTGAACCATCAAGGAACTCTGCTCAGTGTGAGCACTGAACTCATGGGCTGGACACAGAAGCAAACTAGAGAAATCATTTGATTGGCTCCTGCTAGGCATATGCCTTAGGAGTGCTAGGCGTGGTGTGCTAAATTGACTACCTATAAATCGCTGAACCCTGTTGCTTGAGTTGGGCTAAACTGGGCAATCCATTAGACTCTTAAATTAGGCCACTGTTCAGATATTAAGTTAGGACATAGTTTGGGAAATTCTGTATAATTTGTAATGTTTTAACTAATTTTTTATTCTGTTTAAAATTAAAAAATAAAAATAAAAATAGACGATCCCAAGACTGAAATACTCACTAATCAAATCAATAGATTAAGTGGTCACAATTCTTAGTGGAGTGTTTCACGGGGTGTAGTATCCATACCTTGTGACATACAAGATATTAGGTACTCTGTGGGTGATTATTTGTGTTTTGGACTTGTATGCTTATCTGTGTTCATGCATAGCCTTATAAAATGTGTATTTTAAAACTGCAGTATCAAATATAATTGCATGTTGTTAAAATAAAAAATAAAACTTTAAATCCATTGAAAAAGAAATATTAAGTAAATACTAGCATGGACTGTGTAGAGAAATGGTGGAAGTTAGGACAGTGACACAAGATTGGATACAACTGGAAAAACAATACCAATGGCCAAATGCCAGGCTTTAGTGCTAGATCACATTGATTCAAATTTTAGCCACAAATGCTCTTTTTAAAGATTGAAAATGACACGTTTAAAGATTAGAGCTCTAGGTAATAGGATGAAATGCCAGGCATGTCACAGGTATTCTCCAAATAGAAATTATTAATATTTTAGAGCTGTTAGGAGACAATGACATGCCTGTAATAAAAAAAGGTAGAGACTAAGCAATGAGACATACAGACCAAGGATTAGTCATGTTCTTGTCATTGAGACACAGTGTAATTTTGGTCACTAAACTTCATCCAGGGATAGCCATCTGGTTCCGAAACAGAAAGAGCACTGTTGGAAGGATATGATGGAGAAAACTGCCCATCGCATGGCTGTAAGAGAGTGGAGAGAAGAGAAGACAGGGAATGGGGATACATCCTCCAGGGCATACCCCAGGGACTGCCTCCAACCAGGTCCCACCTGATGACTATATATTTAGGTGCAGAATTCATCAACAGAGACCACAGTTTAATCCCTGGTACTACATGCTGCACCAGCTCTGCCCTGAGGACTGGCTGAGCCTGCCACAAAAAAAAAAAAAAAAAAAGAATTCATCAATGGATGAACGCTAAGTGTGACACTCCCATTATCCAGTCACATTCGAAACTCATCAGAGTTTTGAGGGACATTTTACATATCAAGCATAACAGACATAGAGCTTTTTATTTAATTAAATCAGTGAGGCCGTATCAATGTAGCTTAGCAAAAGTCTAGCTAATCTTACTTATGTCATTTAATTACTTCACTATAGCATGACAGTCAAATCCAGACTGTGAAGACGATGTGCAGGAAAAACTCAAGTTAGACCCTATGCAAAAATCTAGTCAGTGCTACACAAAGTGTCATGAGAGTTTCACTTAAGAGGGCAGAAAGGAAGAGTTGATTGCCCATTGCTCCTGTGGAAGAACAGGAAGATATGACCACCTGACTTCGATCACATGGGGTGCCAAGAAGGGCTTTCAAATCCAAATGTGTGTTAAAGATGTGGTGAGCAGATGGCTTGAGTGCTTGGACACTTAACAAATGAAAGTGACAGCACAGCCTGTGCCTTCCGTGCCTTCATTCATTTTTGTCAAAATCTAAAAGAGAGCACGCCTTTTCCCTAAACTCCTGGATCCTCAAACATCAAAGCATTTCTTTTCACTGTCCTATCCATGTAGGCAATATCTTGATTTACTTGTCCTTACAAGACAAACCAAGTTCTACCAAATTACCATTGACTAGGTGACCCAAATAACAGAGATTTATCTTCTGATCATTCTGGTAGCTAGAAGTCTAAGAATAAGGTGTCAGTGGCATTAGTGTTTTCTGAATCTTCTCTCCTGGATTTGTAAGTATTTGTTTCTCTTTGTATCTTTACAAAGGCTTCCTTCTGCCTGCTTGAGACCAAACTTTCCCTTGCAAGGAGACTGGTCTTTTTGATAGAACCCATCCTAAATACTTAATTTTAACTTAGTTCATTTCTGCAAGGTCCTTGTCTCCAAAGACAACTACTACAGTTGGAATGTTGACTGTCTCCCAGTGGTCAAAGACTTGGTTCCCAGCTTGGTGCTACTGGAAGGAGCTGTGTACCTTTAGGAGATGAGGTCTTTGGGGGATACTCAGGTCACCAAGAAAATGCTCTTAAGGAAGATGGTGGGACCCCACACCCTTCCTCTTTTTTGTTTCCTGTTCACAAGGTGAGCAGTCTATTCCCCCATGCATTCTTCACCACTGTCATCAGTATGTAGTTGAAGACCCAAAAGCAAGGCTTCCATCTGATCTTCAGCTGGAAACTCCAAGACCATGAGCCAAAGAAACCTTTCCTCATTATAGATTATCTAAGGCATTTCGTTGCAGTGATGGAAAGCTTATGAATACAATAACACATTATTCAATACTGGGGTTAGAACTGGAATAGACAAATTTGGTGGATGAAACTCAGCCAGGGACAAATGCATACCAATCACCCCTGGAAAGAATTTACAGTTACTACATGATAAGCCTCATCTCTGTCTCTGTGAAGTCTAATTATCCGTATCTGTGCAATGTACTCTAAGTATCATAGTCAAATAATTATCCTACTCTAAAGTTGTAGAATTAATAGAATTAGATTTTCTTTGAACACATTATGCAAAGATTACAAGGGGCAGCACACTGTGATTGCTGTATAAATATCTATTCATGGCTAATGAATACTTTATAGAATTTAATATATTCTTCTTCAGTTTTGCTAGTCCAAATTCTACCCTCAATCACATTACTTTAATATTCCTTGAAGCTTGTTTTGCACCATGCTCTGGCATCAGATCATTGTATGGCCTTGGATGAGTTCAAGAATCTAAGCCTCAGTCCATTCATATGTAAAACTGAGATGATAAAAATCTCCTGAGAGGGAGGCCATGGGAACGAGTGGAGAATGGCCCTGATGGACTCTGTATGAAGTCTACCATGCAGCAGGTACTTGGGGCAAGACAGGTAAAGAAGCTACCTGACTCATTTCTATACAGACATGGGAGAGATATGGATCCACTAATGTTAGGCAAAGAAGCAATTAAAAGCAAGGAGTGGTCTCCCTCAAAACTCATGTTTGCTGTCAAAAGTAGAAACTATTCTGTTTTATTTCCATTCATTAACTTATGAACCAAGGGGAAAAAACCATCCTAACACTGAGCTACAGTGGCCCCGTCGAACATCATTGAGGAAGTAGTATACAGATGGGAACTTGTGTGACTGCCGCCTACATCATCAAATCCCACAATGCAGCAAGCAGTACAGCTCAACAGTTTGCAGCAGCCATTAAACCAAGGCATGTACAGCACTAAGACTTTCATCCAATATGCGTGCATCTGAATTCTGAGAGCTAGAGTTGCCTGTTGAACTTTCTCAATTGAATATAAAATTATTCCAACTGGTTAGAAAGATATATGATAAAATCTAGGAAATTTAACACCTGTCTTTGCCCTCCAGATTTTATTATGATACTGAATTATCTCTTTTCCAGGCACCTTGTGTGAAATCTTAAGATAGTCATCATTTCTTCCACTTTAGTCTCTATTTCCAAACTATCTAATATCTGCAGACTGTCTCTGTCATTCTTTTCATAGTCTGTTGCCCTGACCAAGCTTATTATGTTTCCACTAACTCTTGGTCACATTGTTATTTTTACAACCAGCCTCCCTGACATTATTCTGTCTCCAATCCATCCTACTCACCTGCTTAAGTGTCTTAAAAATACAACTATCTTCAAACTACAACTTAAAATCACAGATATTCAGTCATCAAATGGCTACCTTTTATGTTATTAAAATACAACCTAGGGGACTGGGGAAATAGCTTAGTAGAATAAGTACTTGCCTGGCAAGCACAGGGGCCTGAATTCAACCCCAGGTTCCAGAAAAAAAAATACAACCTAAGGGCAGGCCAAATAGCTCAGCAGATTAAAGCACCTGCCAGTAGGCTCAGGGGTCAGTAGTTCGATCCCTGGGCCTGCCATGCTGGCCCTGCCCCCAGGGTGCACTGAGATGGCAAGTGAGACTGGGCATGGTGGCACGCACCTGTAATCCCAGCTCTTGGGAGGCTGTAAACAGGTTGATCACTAGCAGTCTATCTAGTAGTGAGACCCTGAACACTCTGTAGACCCTTACCTAAAATACAAAATAAAAAATAAAATACAACCTAAGATCTTGCCTTGACATAGCTAACTACTGCCTTACCTCCCCATTTATCTCAAATCTCCATGTCTACTTTAATCTCACAGTCATTGCTAATATTCTCTGAGTGCTTGCTAGCTGCCAGACATTGTATGAAAGGCATCATCTTTTTACTGTTATTATCTACACTTTATAGACTAGAAATGGGAACTGTGATTTTTCCAAAGCCATCAAACTGGGATCACTCAACTCCACAGCTATCCTTCTGCCCCTGCTTCCAGCCAACATTCATTCAGTCCTTCAGGATACCTCAGAAGCCTCTCCTTTAGGAAAATTGTAAGATCTTTTGTGATCTCTATTTTTGTGGTACTGGGCTTGAACCTATGGCCCCATGCATGCTGCAAAAGTGCTCTGCTACTGAGCTAGACCAGGAGCCCTACACTCTTTTTCCGGAAGCTGAGGAGATGCCATCCATGTATCTTTTGTTACTCAGGAGCTCTAGCATAGGACTGGACTCACAGTAGACAACCCATCAATGTTTCATGGATGGATGGATAGAACAATGTTTTCAGATAAACCAGAAAATGAATGTAGAAAGTAAAGTGGTACTTATACTGCATGAACTTAACATGAACAAAAAGTTGAGCTGAATTGAATTTCATTTCACTTCACTACCACCTCAATGGTCTACCTCAAGGGCAAAACAAACAGATTCTTTGAACTTTATGAGCCTGTACCTATGAAAGAGCATCCCTGATGTGCAGCTTCCTACCGGGGGGAATAGAGAGTCCCAGTGGGCATCCTGAAGAATAGAGATGCAGAACCCTGCATGTGAAAAACATCTCAGGTGCGTCAGCAGCATCAGGCTCCCTGGGACCATGCTACTTGCTTGGGATCAGCACAGCTTACTGATGCTGAGTAAGAAGCTTCAGCTCTCTGAACCACACTCTCACCCATGGAGCGAAGGGGCTGCCTTCATCCTCCAGTTCCAACCCTGGCTACTCCTTCCCAGGCATCGCACGTCATGCTAAAAGTGTCAGTGGTAGACGGCTAATACAGCACAGCCAATAGGTTTCCTTTATCACAGAATTTTTTAAAGTGTTATCTTTATTTGCTGAATATAAAATTCCATGTGCAAGTATTTAATGCCAATGTGCCAGTATTTAATGCTGCAAAATCTATCTGAATATGGGAATCTTTCCTATTTTAAAGCTTTTTCCAGCTCCAATATGAAATGATTCTTCAAAAACTGCTATTCTCTTTTACTCTTACCCTCTTGCATGGGCTGCCAGCTTTTGACCTTTAGTGTCTCAAGGTCCCCTCACATTATTCCGTGATTTGTGGCTAATAATACATAATGAATTTTGTACTTCCATCCCTTGGAATACCTGCTAGAGAAACCTCATTCATAGGCTGGCTTATACGTGTGACACATGTGCTGGCTGGGCAGTGGGAGGCTATGACCAGGGGCTTCCCAAGCCCATGTCACCAAGAGGCAGTCCAAACCCAAAACAGAAACTTCACGGTCCAGAGGGTTTCATGAGGCAGATGAGGCAAGGCTGGTTAGTCTGGAAGACACAGTCAGTCTCACTCAGGGTATCTGTGCTTTTCCTCAATAGGGAGCTGAAATACATGATCCTAATGACCCATCCAGTAGTTCATTTTAAAATTCTGAGCATCTATGAAAAGCCTGGGGATGGTTTTCCTCTTCCCTTCCATCTCCTTTTTCGAAGAATATTTTTTGAAAGATATCTTTACTTGTTTATTATAAAATTCCATGTGCAACATTTGTATCAAAATAGTTACTGAGACCCATCTAGAGTAATCATAAAGGTATATCTTTGTTATTTTATTTTCTGTGACAGTAAGGTAATGTTTTATTTGCTGGGAAGATCTAGTTTCTGGAGACGATTTCCATCACAAAGGAGAATAATTTCACAGACTCCCGTTCTTTGACTCATGAGAAGTTCATTTTGCCTGGTAAAAGTGAATTCTCCTTTGCTTATGTTCTCAAGACAGCTGGGGATGGAACCTTTGGCCACTGGCAGCTAATTACTACATACCTAGATCGACAGGCTTTTATTTAAAAAAAAGAAAAAGTTACGTGGTTTTGATTGAGCTAGTAAATAGAGGCAGAAGCAATGGGATGGTGTTCACTGCTTTATTTTTATTGTTTCATTTCTTTGTAACTTTGTACATATTCCATGGCCCTTGCTCTACCTACCAAAACCAGAAAACACAACCCAATCAATCTGCGAGTCTCACTGCAGAAAACGATGCTTATCATCAAGAAATCAACCAACCGTAAATGCAGGAGGAGGTGGAGGAAAAGGGAATCATCTTCCACTGACGGTGGGAGGGTAGACTGATACAGCTACTGTGGAAATCAATATGCAGATTCCTCAAAAAAACTAGAACTAGAGGCCTCATTTGACACAGCTATTCCCCTTATGGAGATCTTCCTAGAAGAAGTGAAAACATCGTACCACAGCGCCATATGCATGCCCATGTCCTTATGACACAATTTGTAATGGCTAGATGTTTGGAAACAACCCCAAATGCCCATCAACTGAGGAATGTATAAAGAAGATGTGGTCTTTTTATATAATAAGGTACTACTGTGCTATAAAGGAGGATAAACATGATGATTTTATAGGTAAACAGATGGAACTAGAGATCATATTCCTAAGCAAAATTAGTCAGAATCACGTGTCTAAACATCCTATGGCCTCCCCGGTGTGAGAAACTGAAAGAGTAAATAAGGTACACAACGTACAATAGATATCGTGAAATGGAAAGACATTATTGAAAAGAAAAAAGGCACTAGGGTGGTGTAAAGGGAAAGGAAAGAATAGAAAAGAAAAAAGCAAATTATAAAACTAATATTAATAGTTTCTATTAGTTCATTGAAAAGAAAAGTTTGTGCTAATATCCTCTGGAGAATTTTTATGCCAGTCTTTCTTTTCTAAAAAAAAAAAAAATTTAAGACAGGATCTCACTAGGAAGTTCAGGCCATCCTTCAACTCACTTTGTAGCCCAGGCTGACCTTGAACTCAGCAGTCATCCTGTATCAGCCGTCCAAGTTCTGGGATTACAGGCATGTGCTACCCTGCCTGCCTTTATACCAATATTTTATACAAGGAGTAATTTATGCTAAAGATAACAACATTCAATGTATTAACATTATTCTCTTATTATTTTATAATGAAATATTGTTTTATTTCCTTAAAATAAAAGGAAAAAACCTTTTTTCTTGTACAATTTCCAACTAACTTGTTCAGGCCTGAGAATGCTTCCTTAACACAGTCATTTAGGAAGGCACTACTAATTACTACAGCACCATATCCTGATTTCCCTCTGGTGCTTATCCAAGACACTAGCTCTTTCTCTCAGGCTTTGTCCACCAGTATCTGAATTCAGTCTGGGTCCACCTATTTATAATAGACTTTGGCACACATTTTCTCTGGGACAAATGATGGATTTTAACTGCAAGAAATTTACATTTGCCTTACTGAACTCAATGAACTGATATCCCTTTACTATAGCTTAATTTTAACTGTAACTGGAAAAAACAACTAATTTTAAGACACTAATTTATGAGTCTTCAAGCTGCCATTTTACTAGTTATGTGAATTTGGCCAGGTTCATTAACTTGCTAGAACTTCAGATTTATCCAATATGAAGTAGGGATGCCCTCCCTAGCATAAAACCCAACTGTGTTCTAAACTCCCTCACTCCCGTGATAAGGAGATACAGTGCTACTAGGGTACATTCATCTCCATCCTGCCCAGGTTCCTTCCCCCTCTGGCTTGGCTACCAGGAATATTTTTAATAAAGAGATGTAGATGTAGTACAGTAGTAATCTCAAATTTATGCCAGACTTGAGCAATAATTATAATAAAATTAAATGATAATTAACATTTCTCTCATATTCCCCAGATGAGGCTTAAATGAACAGCACAACTGTTGTCTGCATAGTGGCATCAAAGTGAGACAGTCAAAAAATATATTGTCCTGAAGCAGGGCTTATTGGCAGTGTGCATAAGATCATACATTGCCCTGTTTTCTCTTTCTCTCCATTGCTGGGATGGTACAGCCTGGATCAAAAGTGTCCCTTGCATGGCTGAGGCAGTGTGCCACGCGATGCCACAGGGCTCAAATCAGAATCCGTGGATTCATGTGTCAGCTCCCTAACTGGCTGCCTGGGCACCTCTGGGTACATGGCAGCTCCTATGAACCTCGACTTCCTTACCCAGAAAATGAGGAATTGTCTTGACCTCCCGGCAGTGTTAGAGGGAGGTCACAAATGAAAGGTGAAGCATTTTAATAATGGATTTACTAAACTGCAAAACATTTACACACCTTTTTCTCTACAAAAAACAAATCTCAAGAACAAGTTGAAGGCCAACAAATCATTTATCATAGAAGCTGAAACCATTGACTAATAGATTTTTTATGGTGGAATACTTCATTTAAAGGCAACTTTACTATGGAAAGCCATTATTTAAAACAGATTTTCTAAAAAAAAATATGCCTAAGGTTTTATGAATACCAAATGCCCAAGACTAGATATGGTGGCACACACCTGTAATCCCAACACTTGGGAGGCTGAAAACAGTGGGATTACTACAAGTCCATTCTGCATAGTGAGAACCTATAGAACCTGTACTAAAACAACAACAACAACAATGATAACAATAATAATAATAACAACAACAACAACAACAACCCAATGCTTAGCCCAGGCACCCCACTTCCCAACCCCTGGAACTCCTTGGGGACCAGAACGCAGATCTGAATCTACTGTGTTATAGACAAGACAACTGAAGCCCGCACGTGTGCTCACTTCTTGGGAGCTCCAGTCTTGCCATCTTCAGGGCCGTTGGCTAGTCATGCAGCATCATCAGCCTTCACTCGGGCCCCACCAGGCTCTTCACCACCCTGCGCATACATGGAATGAGGGGAGGAAGGAAAGTGCTTTTTCATGAAGTGATGTCCAGACACACTTGAGAGGATATTCATCAAGACATAGGCTGTGAACTGAGGTTAGGTCATTCAGTGTGGTAGACGATCTGAATTCTTTTGGTGGAGGCCCTTGCAGATAAGTACAAATTCTCTAAAAACATGGATGCACAGCAGAGGTACGGATGCACTTAGGTATTTTATAGAAACAAAAATATTTTAAGAAAGTGACACCACTAGTCAGAAAGTAGAGCATTGACACTGGATTTATTCAAATGTGGTTAAAATATTCATAGTACAAATACAATATCACTTTTCTTATTAGGTGTTTACATAATAGTAATCATATTTCTATGACCTAAGTGATGTCCTTTGTTCTCCATTACTTCTTCCCTCTCCACTTCCTCCCATTACTGTGGTTTTACTTTCTGGCATGAAAAGGCTTTGAAATTAGCCTGAGAAAGGCTTTTATTTTTATAAACCACAGTGGACCTATTTCATGTCACAAGTTGTACTTTCTTAAACTTATCTTTTTATTCTATGTTACCAAAATACATCCAAGACCTGCATGAGTCTCACACACCAAAAAAGGATAAATTTTATTCATGTATGTAAATACTAGTTGAGAGCTTCCTACGTCTAAAATACCATATTCCACACCAAAAAAAAAAAAAAAATGGTGAAAATGTTATAGCTCCCATGTGCCACATCTCTGTATGCAGTGTCTACTACTGTGTGAATGGCAATTGGAGAGGCACATTGTAGAAGATAATTAATAAGGCTTTGTAGCATCAGTGTTCCAATTCTATTTGCTATTTATTTTATATTATTTGAAAATCACCGGGAGGTAGATGTGTGTGTGTGTGTGTGTGTGTGTGTGTGTGTGTGTGTATCTGAACGTAGCATAAGCTATACTCTATTTTATGAAAAATTAATCAAAGTTTCCTTACAATACAACAAAAGAATAAAAATAGTTAATACACTATGTACAGTTAGCTTCATAGTGATTACTCAGAGAACAACATGCTGACAAAAAAAGATTCTTACAAGGAAAAAACATATATATTACACACACAAAAAACTTTTGTTTTCAAAGAATAAAAAGAAACTAGCAGTACAAATGAAGCAAATCAAGACATATAGTTATTTCTGTACCATTTTCTCAATAAAAATAAAAATTAAGTGTACAATATATTATCAAGGCTACAGTTGACCATGATGTCTAGAATCTGGATGTAGGATAATGTTAATCCCTGAATCACAGGCAAGGGACCTTAGCATCAGAAAACAGGACATTTTCCTCAGATTATCACAACTAGAAAGCGATGAAAATGGGATTCTAACCTAGGCTCCCGGGATTCTGGAGCCCATCCATTGGCTTCTCTGTTGCACAGCAGCACCTCCTCTGCCCAAAGGGGTGCAGCCCAGGGACCAACACAGCTTACCTGGGAGGACCAGGCAGGGCATCAAGTGTCAGTCACCTGCAGGACCCTCTTCTTAGAGCGCTTCACTTCTTTTCCTGAACCCAGGTCACACACATACGTTCTATGGCTTGCGCTTCCTGGGGCCACCATTTGTCCCATTCTTCTCATGAACTTGGTGAATTTGTCTTGTGCACAGTTATAAGAGGGTAAAACTGGCCTTTCAGATGTTAATAATATCAAAGCAGTGTTAAAATAATATATATTTGGAGAATATATATATATTATATGCCAGTATAATGTATAAGCTAACATAAAGAGACAGAGACAGACACAGTGACAGTGACAGAGAGACACAGAGAGAGAAAAAGACATAGAGAGCCAAAATAATGTATACATCAGGAAAAAGATTATATAAATGTTTAATACTAAACTGGAGACATCATGAGATTAATAGTTTACCTTTGGCCTCTACATTGCAAGATGCACTCAAAATGGTAGCCATAAGCTTCCAGGCATGTATTAGTATGGCAAACTGCTGAAGTATGTATACAGTTTTGAATATATATATATATATATTTGGATATATATATTTGGATATATATATATTTGGATATATATATTTGGATATATATATTTAGATATATATATATCCATATATATATATATATATACACATATATAAACATACATACATACATACATATATTCTGCTGACTTTCCCATATGCCAAAGGATAAGTACTTTAATGTATGAATATGGCTCTGTCGTTTTGCCTGGCTTAGCTGTCATCAGATGAGTAAAAAGTGGGAGCTGTATATACATACAGGGGTGGAAACTCAGAACAACCTTGGGGTGGGCAGAGTCAGGATGAGCTTAGGATACGTAAGTAAGTGAGACAGTCACTGATAATACCTGCCAATTCTCAACGAAGGTACTGAAATGATACTGCATCAAAGATGTGCTGAAGAAGGTGAGAGTCCTCAGCTTGCTCGTGAGAAGGATTCATTTGTCATATTTCCCTGAAAGCAAAAAGATCATGGCAAAGCTATTTTCTAAGAAGGCATTTAAGGATGTTAGAAGGGAATGAATAATTTCCATCTGCTTTCATCTCATAATGGCTAAGGCAGGCCAGAATGGAGCCACAGCTCTGGCTCCTGATGAAAAATCATGTGTCCTCTCCACATTAGGAAAGAGTGATTGGCAGTACTTTAAGTAATTCAGTACCTCACGGAAATCCCTCTTGATGTGGCTGTCCTGTCACCATCAGAGTGAGGTTTGGATTTCCTGAGGCAGCCCCAACACTGGATGCTGCCCCTGCTTTTAGTTCCCCGCAGTCTAGGTTTGAGAGGGGTTATCTGATTTTTTCCCTTTTCTTCTCAGAATGAGTGTCATATTCTAACTCTCCCAGCAACCACAGTCGATTCAAATCACAAAGTGACAAGGAATGAACCAGACAAAGATCTACCTGCTGACCAGATCCAAAACCAAAGTTCTTGGAAAGAAAAAAGAACCAGTTGGGAACTCTTGGATTTAGATGGCAAATGAGAATGGTGGTACTGTGGTTGCAAGCACATGCTCCAGGTGTGCCTGCTTGGGAAAGACACTTTGGGTGACCAGTGGGTGAAGAGGCCACAAAAGAAAAAGGATTTGAGGCCAGTCCACCTGTGAGTCAGTGAAAGTCCAGCAATGAACAGCCTAGATGGGAGTAGCTACTTAGTTCTTTGACCTAAGATGACGTTGATACACCAATACCTACAACCTTAAGAGATTTTAGCCACTTTTTCATTGACTAAGTGTACTGAGCACCTGTTTTCCACAGGACACCAGTATATGGAGGATGAGATGATGACAATGTATACTCTGCCTTTAACGAGAGTGCAAATTTCATGCTAGAGGCAACTTCTAAAGTAAGCTTGAGTCATGCTATGACTAGAATAGATAAGATGGAATCACTCATTCATTCAAGGAATAATTATTAAGTGCCTGCAATGGGCCTGGCACTCTAGGAAGCACTGGTAAGTCACTGATGAGTAAGAAAAGCAAAGATTTCACCTTTAGTATGTTTTATGAGACGTGGCTAGTAGATCTGCATCTTGAAAAGTGATGTGCTGTGTGATTGCATGTATATCAACTGGCAATTTTGTCTTACCATAGGGTAAATTAAGCCGCTGTCAGTTTCCAAAGATGGTGAAGGAGTAATTTCTTATATATAGTAAGCTAGTAGGCAGTCATGTCTTGTTCAGATACGTTACAAGGGAAGTACCAAAATGGACAATGTTTATTTTGTCTAGAGGACACTTGCAAGGCCTATCAACAACCTCTCACTAGCCAGGTGATTTCAACCCTATGAAGGATCAACTTATTGACTGAATTATTTTCAACACCACTGGGGATGTCCCTAGGTGCTAGATGCTAGTTTTGGAAGAAAGAATTTCATAAAAATACTTCTCAAACTAGGTTACTGATGATTAGTTCTGGTGAACCGATTTGAGTGCTTAAAAGAAAGTTAGCAAAACCAGAATAACATCAAAACTGGAAGGTCAGCCGGGCGTGGTGGTGCAGGCCTGTAATCCCAGCACTCGGGAGGCTGAGGCAGGAGGATTGTTGTGAGTTCGAGACCAGCCTGAGCTACAAAGTGAGCTTAAGGCCAGCCTGAACTGCACAGTGAGACCCTGTCTCAAAAAGACAAAAAAAAAAAAAAAAAAAAAAAAAAAAAAAAAAAAAAAAAAAAAAAAA